>JAVJIF010025729.1:0-61031 GCA_038442645.1 Agave tequilana | reverse complement strand
TGCGTCCCACTCCCTGGCTCTCTTTCTCTGTTAATTGATGGACGCGTAACTCATCCCCGCGTCCAAACAATTCCTTAACGCGATCCTCGCGTTCTCGTGTTAACACGACGCGGAGCTTATAACCGCGTCTGTGTTCTTCTCGTCCCTAGCTTGAACGTGGGTCTCGAACCCGCGTTTGTGGCATCTTCGCGACGCGACTCCCGCGTCTGCGACCCCCCGCTTCTCACTCTCAAAACTCGCGTCTCCCTGTGCACACTCTCTTCCCTTATACTTCTCTCTCTATGTTTCTCTCTCTTCTCTCTCTAACTCTTTCTCTCCCCTCTTCACCTTCTCTCTCCAATATTATATATTATTCTATATTTTATGGGCGTGCGCGAGTTCCTTGGATTTCAGAGTTTTCGGCTCATCCGGTGATTTAGGCGAGTGTCCTCGCTCTCGCCTTCATTTAGGTTTCCCCACTTCGTCGGTCGACATGTATTTTATTCCATGTTTCTATGTATTCTGTTTTGGGCTGAGTCCCTGTATTTGTGTATGGCCGAGTGCCAATGACTGGACATGTATTGCTATGTGACGAATGCTTGTATTAGGGTAGTTTCATTCTTGTACTTATACCATGCCTGTGATGTATTTTACTACTTTATACTATGCGTGGCCGACCCTTCAGCCTCCGGTCACTCACTATCTCGAAAGAGACGTGATTGGGACCGTCAGGTTTCTCTGGACCCTTCAGCCTCCGGTCTCTCACATCTCAAAGGGACGTGATTGGGACGTCAGGTTTCTCAGCTCCGTCTGGTGAGCATACTTAGCGCTCAGCGCTTTATTCACTAAATTCGTTTAGGCGAGATGCTGCCGGATTTTCTACTCGTATCTTAAACCGAGTGTCCCGGTAACCTCGCAGAACGCATTAGTGTCTAAACTCTGTTCGCTGCCTGTGCCTCCAGCTTGTTCAGCTCCGCCTGGTTATCATGATCAGCGTTCAGCACTTTACCACTAGATTCGTCTAGGCGAGATGCTGCCGGATTTTCTACTCGCACTTTAAGCCGAGTCGTCCCGGTAATCATGCCAGACGCTCCAGTGTTAAATACTGTTTGCTGTCTGTACACTCCAGCTTGCTCAGCTCCGCTTGATTGTGCTCAGCTACTATTCTATCACATGCATGTCATGTATTTACCTGATAAGTTAACACTTGACATGCCATGTCATTACTTCATACCTGTCTTTTACATGCTACTATTTAACACCTGTTTGTACCACCTGACAACTGTCGTGTTATCACCTAACACTAGACATGATACTACTTGGCAAGGCCCCGTGTTATGACATGACTTGCCACCGGATTAATATCAATCTCTTGACATGACTTGTTACCTGCCAATTATCATCCTCCTGTCATGCTATCACTTGACACCGGCATGATATACTTGACTCTCATAATTATCACGATAACGGGAATGATGACCTGACATCTTGCTTACAAACTTGATATACATTATAGTACAAACTGTACTCCTGATATACTTGTATTCCTGGTATTCCTGGCTTGTTCCTGCTCATTCCCGGAATCTGATAATCATCTAATAAATCTTAAAAGGAACACTTGCATCGGGTCGGGGGAAACTTGCGGCTATCAATATGTGTTCGTGTTTACAGTGGTACTAGGCATGTTGTGCAACTAAAACTTCCGGTCTGACCTGTGGGCCTCCAGGCGACCGAGGGGAGTGCTGGCTCCCTCCTTCTTGGTACCATCTTGATAAGGGCAATCTATAAGACCCTCCTGTAGGCCTTACGGCCGTTCCATACACCAGCGATGGAACGTCCTGGGTCATGGTCCCGGCATGTACGGGACCCACTGTAAACATAGTTCGTTGATACCCCCGTTGGTTTCCAATAACAACCTTGCTTTACTCGGATGTGGATCTATGTGTGCTGGGACGCTAGTTCACATATCTAGACATCAGGGTAAGGCGAGTAATAATAATAATAATAATAAAAGATGCCAACCATGGATCTGTTGTATGCTTTGCCGAGTTTGCTTCCATCGGGTTTTACATCGATTTCCGGTTTTATGATTATTATTATATTAGCTGCTCATACCCTGCTTTACTACTTGTATCCTACTCCGTCAATCTCCTGTTCTTATCTTATCAAGCACTTCTGTTTGATATCACTTGTCTTATATCTACTTGCTTACATGCTTCTGCTCATGACACGGTTTTCAATGCATGATTATGATTCGGTTTTATCGATACACGTGGACTTATCCTTGCACGCCATCTGGCTTTTTCCTCACCACTCGCCTGGGGAGTTCTATCTGACTCCTCTGGATCCTCATGTCCAGGTCATGGAGCTTGGAGCGGGTGGATTCTCCCAGTTGCTGGTCAGAGTGGCGCAGCGGTAGCGTGGATCTCCAGCAGACCGTCCAGAGCTCTATCCTTCCAGGCCCCCCTGTGTGCCTCTCGAGTTTTCCTTTTGTAAACTCGTGAGTGCCTGTGTACTGTTCATACTTGTACATCTCTTTGTAATCTCGCAATTGCGCATATCAGTGATGTAATATTATTGTAATATTCGTCACCTCTGGTGATAACTTTGTAATTGTACTCATGTGTTGGAATGTATAGTGCACCATTTGCTTCCGTACTCTGATTCTTACTTGTACTGATGCTTAGCGTATATACGTGAGGGAATTTCTGACCTGCGTATATACGTTGCAGTAACGTCTCCGTACCCGCCGGGATCGGAGCGTTACAATTACAATGATTAAAAAGTAAGTTTCCCCTATAATTCATTAAATTAAATTGGTTTCCTCCTTTTTGAGTGATTTTGCATAACTAATTCATCATAAATAATTTACGGTTGACCTTTCTACATTGTCATGCCACAAAATAAAAATGTGTCTCTCTTCCTCTCAATTGGAGATTTATTAGTTTTTATTTTTTTTTTTTTTTATTTAGATTATTAGGTAGAAATTAAATATCTATGGTCTTTGTAAATAAACTTAAATATTCTTTTATAGATTCCAACCACCCTCACTCAATAGGGTTTAGACTTTTCTTTTATAATTTTAAAAAAGATTTTTTAAAAAAAAGATTGAACAGTTTGATAAAGAAATTTTTAACTAAAATAATCTAGTGATACAACTCACACATGTAACACAATATTAAATAATTTGTCATCCATAATACAGGTCTTTTCTCCCCTAAAAAAATATATGCATGAAATATAATATGTATTAACACTATTCTATCAAACTAATTAACTTTAACCTTTATACATGTTGACGTCGTACACAATACTGAATATCGATCGGTCTGATAAGTCATATTTTTTAATTAGATTTGAGCTAAAAAATATTATTTAAAAAATCTACTATTGAAATTTTATTATTTTTTGGCAGACAAATCATTGAAGAAAGTTGCTTTCAAGTTGCGTTCCTCTCAGTTTAAGAAGACACAATTGCATAATTATGCTGACGGTGCCTTCGCAACTAATTCCACAAGTCTCTATTTATAACAATTAAATTTTTAATTTATAGTTTTTCATTTATATTTTCAAAAAAAACAAAGAAAAAAGAATAACAACACAAAATTAAAGCACATCCTAAATGCACAACAACAAACAACAATATATATTAAATGTACCCAAAAAAAAAAAAAAACCCATGTCTATCTTTTTTTTTCCAACATAAATAATTTCTTCTTTTTTAATTTCTCACTAATATATATATATATATATATATATATATATATATATATATATATATATATAGAGAGAGAGAAGAGAGAGAGAAAAATGTATATCAGCCTGCGGGCTGAGAGTGTCTCTCAGCCTGCAGTGACGTGGCTCAATTTGTCACGTCACTGACTCGCGGCACGCTTTTAGGAAGAAGTTAAATTACCAAATACTCCTTATGAAAAGCAACTCTTTGGTAAAAGACAGTGAATGCTACTTTATTAAATCACGAAACTAATTTGAATGCTCTTTAATTTTTTTATCTGATTTGATATTTAATGATTTTTAATATAGTCGCAGTACTTATGAGAACTGCTACCACGGTCGCAGTCTTTTCTAAGGACTGCTACCAAGGTCGCAGTCTTTTTCTGAGGACTGCTACCTAGGTCGCAGTGTTTTTATGAGAACTGCTACCACGGTCCCAGTCTTTTCTAAGGACTGCTACTAAGGTCGCAGTCTTTTTCTGAGGACTGTTACCAAGATTGCAGTCTTTTTTCTGAGGACTGCTACCAAGGTCGCAGTACTTATAAGAATGCTACCACGGTCGCAGTCTTTTCTAAGGACTGCTACCAAGGTCGCAGTCTTTTTCTGAGGACTGCTACCTAGGTCGCAGTGTTTTTATGAGAACTGCTATCACGGTCGCAGTCTTTTCTAAGGACTGCTACCAAGGTCGCAGTCTTTTTCTGAGGACTGTTACCAAGGTCGCAGTGTTTTTATGAGAATGCTACCACGGTCGCAGTTTTTCTAAGGACTGCTACCAAGGTCGCAGTTTTTTCTGAGGACTTTACCAAGGTCGCAGTCTTTTTTTCTGAGGACTGCTACAAGATCGCAGTCTTTTTCTGAGGACTGCTACTAAGGTCGCAGTCTTTTTCTGAGGACTGCTACATGGTCGCAGTCTTTTTCTGAGGACTGCTACTAAGGTCGCAGTCTTTTCTGAGGACTGCTACCATGGTCGCAGTCTTTTTCTGAGGACTGCTACCAAGGTCGGTAAAAAGTTGTGAGGGAGAGTATTTTTGGAAATTACAATGTTGAGGTGACTGGCATTAAATTGGGTGGGATTTTACAGGATTTTGTCCGCCAAAATTTTTTACAGATGTGGGGCGGTGATGTTGCCACGCCCGCAGGCTGAGAAAACTCTCTCAGCCTGCAGGCTGAGGTACAGTAAGCATAATATATATATATATATATATATATATATATATATATTATATATATATAATATATATATATATATATATATATATGTATATAGAGAGAGAGAGAGAGAGAGAGATAGACTTGTATCCTTCCAAAAGGATTCGAGCCCGGATCCTTCCCACTCAAATTCAACCCTCTGACATTCGAATACATGATCCACTCCGTTGAAGTTGATCTATATTATTTCAAGTATTTATAAACCAAAAATCAAGTGTTTATAATACTTTTTGCCCATCCATCAGGCAACGCAAAATGGACGGGCGAAAGTAGTGAGTTAGTTAGATCTATGTCTTTAGACATACAAATTCTTAATCCGGCCATTTCATTATGATCTAAAATTTAAAACCCCTTCAAATTAATTTTTGTTAGGTTTCAAATGATCTACACTGTTAAACTAACCAACTTACTATTTAGGCCGTCCATTTTTTCCCCTACTTGATGGATGGGCAAAAAGTATTCAAAACATTTGATTTTTGGTTTATAGATACTTGAAATAATATAGATCAATTTCAACGGGGTGGATCTTGTATTCGAATGTCGGAGGGTTGAATTTGAATGGGAAGGATCGGCTCGAATCCTTTTGGAAGGACACAAGTCTCTCTCTCTCTCTCTCTCTCTCTCTCTATATATATATATATATATATATATATATATATATATATATATATATATATATATATATATATATATATATATAATTAAAGGACAAACATTACTTAAAAAGTATTTTAGGTTGATTATGGATATTTGATAATATTTCTTTTCTCACGCCTTCCGTAAAGATGAGAATGGAAAGTTCAAGTTCAATGAGCTAGCTTATGATCCATAGATTGATTTTTCAAAGGTACTTCTTTTATTTCTGTATAATTCTAAATTGTGTTTAAGTACTATATGAAGATTGTATTTATTATTTCAATTAAACAAAATATAAGGAGTTAGTCACTAAACCATAAGAAAAAATAAAAAAGAGTGACATTTTGTGCTATGTGATTCACATGAGAAGACAACTGCAGTAATAACTCAAAAGAGAAAGAAATCATAGAAGAATACCCTGTTCTTCGAGAGAAATTTTGCAAAGAAAAAAGCTGCATGTAAACTGTAAATTTCCTCCACTCAACAATTTTTTCAAGAAAAGGAGTTCAAATGAGTGTGTAATGAATCAAATGAAACACAAGAGATCAATGAAATCCAAACTCAGAAATTGTAATTATGAATATTGAAAGCCATAAATAGAGAATTGAGAGAGAGGTAGATAGTTTTATGATGAGAGAGGGAGGGCAAAATTAGTATTTTAATATTTCAATTTGATTTAAATTGTGAAGGGTAGGTTAGAGAAAATGAGAGGATGTGCTTAGAAATTTTGTGGATGTATTAAATATATGAATGTGTTAAGAAATTCTCTAAGTGTGGATAGCCAAACTCGATAGGGAGGCACCGGGTGGTGGTCCTTTTGTGTCCTCTTCGACAGTGACTCCTCCTTCCATTCTTATCACGGCACATGCGACGGCCCGAAACTGCGACTGCGTCAAAATTTGAAAATTAATTAATTAAAGTCATCATCATACACGTTACATCTTTTAAACAAATGAAGGCTATAACTGTTGCTTTTTTTTCCCTGACAATAATCGTAGTCTTTGAATTTTAAATTTTCGATAACTTATGCTTAAAGCAACTCCAACTGTTGTCTTTATCTTCAAAATAGATATCAGTTAACCTCCAATCTCTATAACTTAAAAAAATACAGAGACTCATTTCAAAAGTCTCTATTTTTATATATGTAATGTATCATCTCTAAAACACTATTTAACTTTTGAAATGCCCAAATAAGCCGTGTTGTTCACTTTTGTTTTTTTTGAATATCTCAATTGTTAAAATTGAAAAATAAAAAAATTATGTTTAAAAAAAAAAAAAAAAATCTTTTTTAGAGATTGTCTATTGAAATTAGCAAAGCTCTATATCACATTTATCTCTATTTTAGAGGGATTGGTCTCTAAAATAGAGCTAATGGATGAAAATGCTCTTACAACTTTATTAATGAGTCAGATTTTATTGGCTTATAGCTAGTAATAAGTCCCCCATTTTTATAAAACAAATACACGGAGACGTCTACATTTAATCTAGCTAGCTGATGCATTGATTTGTTCTTGACGAAAGAATAGAAATAAGGGCATCAAAATCGTTGTTGAGCTGCATGTAAAAAGCAGCGCCCTCCTCAATATTATATTCCTCTCGAAGCTGAATCTTTGAACCCAGTCTTCAATGGAGTTGCATTGCAATGCATTGCATGTGATACTTCGTATGTCTCAGCGCCATGTTGGACCTAATCACGATTCGGTTCGAATCGGATCCATGATCGCATGAATCGAAAACGGACCGGGCCGTCAGTTCCATGGTTTGAACTGAACTGAAAACGTGGCCCAAACGGCCCGATTTCAATTTTGATTTTTTAGACACCTCACCAGAGGCGGAATCAGAAATAAATTTACAATAAATTGCAATCTTTTATAGCATATACTTGTGCAATATATGAATTTGCTAAAAATAATAATAATAATAATATTCTTCACTAAATTAAGGATGAAATCAAGAATAAATTTGTCAAAAAAAATCAAAATAGATAATATATAAAAAAGTGAAAGAGATTCAAGACAATATATGAAAAAGTGGGACAGGCTATAGCCCAGCCCGGCCAACACTTAGCTCGCGTCGCGGTTGCCTCAGCCTCCTCTCCACCACCACAATTACGTCATTTATAAATTTGGAATATAATGTAAAAACATTTTATTTATTGTTTTGACGGAACCGGAACCAGTCACGGCCTGTCCGGCTTCCTCTGACCCTGGAACCGGGAACCGTGTTCGGGCCGCCCACGTCCAGACGTAACGTGCCAACTTGCACAACATCGGTGCAAGTTGCTCAAGAGAGAAAAATTGTTGTAGCTAGTGGGTAGTATCCTGTGACTTCATACCCTTGTGTTGAGATTCGATTTTAGAAGGAAGCATGCAGTTCTATCACTAGTAACTCTTTACTTTTGGTCGTCTATAGTTCTTTAACTCTCATTTTAACTCTCCGCAATAAAATAGACGAGAGATTTGTGTTTATTGTTTTTTCTTTTACTTTTTGAAGTTTTAAAAGAAATTTTGGACTGATGATCAAACTCGGCCGAGAGTTGATAAGACCGACCAGGCCGAGAAGCAGCGTCACATGCAATGCATGTGCTCAACGCTACAGAAAGTAACGTCAATACAATGGACAAGCTGCGACAGCAGTAATTTTATATGCCATCTTTTATCTGTCTCCATATCATTATAGCGATTTTTGTGTTGTCACTTTCCAACATCTAGAGATGACTTCATATCTAGTTAGGAGATTGCGTTGAGTATGAGATCATAATTAAATCTACGTTTTTTTTGCCGTATCACCTTCTAGAATTTCATAGGAACTGTAGAATCTAATATTCCCAAATCGTGTTCTAACATTGCTTTTATTGCTTTTAAAGTAAAAAAATACTGCTTTTTAGAGGAGTCAAGAAATATCGTAGTTCAATCATAAAAACCAAAATCTTATTTATTTATTTATTTTTTCCCTTCTCTCTCCTTATATTTTCACGCATACCTTTCACATATAACGGAATTTTTCTCGCTATAATTTATAAATCTTATCTAAATATTCTCACATATTCATTCTTGTCTTAATTATCTCCAACAAATTTCAATAAAATATTTATATTTTTTGGTAGTACTTAAAATTTTAAAATAACTAAACACCTTAATTATACAAAAAAGCACATTTTAGAAAACGTTTTTTTGAAAAAGTGCTTTCGAAAAAGAATTTATTTGTAAGCAAAAGGAATTCCAAACATACACTAGGAAAGTAAATGGACGTTTTTTTTTTGTTTTGTTTACTGAACATGAGAGATTTGACATGTCAATTCCAAAATATTAAGATTTCAGGTGTTAATAAGAAAATGTTAAGTTCATCCCCTTCTCCGATTTATGAAGAAGGGGGGACAAGTATTGTGAATGGGTGGGTGGGTGGGTGGGTGGTGTGGGGGCAAGGGAGGTGGACAACCTTGTGATCTAGGGCCAAGATGTAGGGAAACAGACATTAGAGGCCCAAGGGCATTTTCAGCACCAGCAACTTAGCTGGCTGGAGTGCAAATCAATGGGACCAAGATTGGTATGTGTGTGACTCTAAAAAACTTTGGCACCCAAAAAAGAAAAGAAAAAAAAAAAAAATTCTAAATGAAAGGGAGTGCACTCCTACCCTCAACCAAAATCAATCTCTGTTGTTTGTGTGGTGTTGCTCTCTGTGTATGGGAGAGGCCCTGCCCTGCGCCTGGTTGGCAGGTCACACCCTGGTGGTGCCCCATTTCAGCTGGCTCTTGCTTTGTCTCTCCAGCCTTGAACATCATCTTTTTCAGCCACCTTGTCATCAGACCTCTGTTTTAATTTCCTCAACACCAAAAACAGAGAATTTTAGTTTGATAGTGATCATTCATTCATGACCCAGTAAAAGAATTTGGTTGCTAATTAGTATTTTTGAGTGTGACACCTGCATGGCTCTTGTATGAGAAGAAACTATGGTTGACGGAGACGCGGTTGAATTATCTGTAAATTTTGATGCACACGACTAGTGTTACAATGTATGCGTTTGGCATTTCCAAAATTATAAGCTTCCTCTTAAAACCAGATTGAATGATAGAAAATCTAAAATTCAAGTCCAGATTACAGCTATATATATATGATATGCTTAAGCCTCTTTTGCTTTAATTATATTATCTTGAGTTATGTCTCAGTTGCATGTTTTAGTAGTTTATTCATATTTGGGTAGAATAAAGTACATATATTGAAGAAATTAGCTAATTCAATTAACTTTTCCTTTTTCTTTTAAAAAAGGTGGGAGATAAAACAGGGCGGCCAGCTAGGGCCTTTTGGCTGGAAAAGACCAACTTGAATTACTGACGAAATCAGAAATCCTAGCGGAAAACCAGCCTAAGCCTTGTCAGTTTTCTGGTGAAACTACAGCCTTGCATAAAGGATCTTTTCCGGCCCACAATCTGCCAACCAAACACACATTGCAGGAAAAAAAAAAGTGGGGCACACAAATTCAGAAAAAAAAAGTACTTTCTAGCTCATTTTCTCTGAAACAAACAGACCCTTAGTTGACTATATAAAGATGATGTCTTTTCTTTTCTGACAGCGTGCACTATGATTTGTGAACGAGGTATGCCGTATCTCTTCTGACTAGGCGCATCATATCGCTGAGACAAGATACACCACACACTTTTTATTCTTGTTGTAGATGTATAACACTTTGGTTTCGATATTCTAATGTAGATTTGAAGTGGACATCTCAAAAAAGAAACCGACTCGGATGATGATTGCTGTTACCATATGGAAACTTACATATGATCATGCTTACATCTCCGAACAATTTCAGATTCTCTTTTGTTTCCTAAATTTCTTCCAAAACCATTGAGCAAAGAACAGATTGCACACTAGTAAGCAAAACAAACAATCATAATAATACAACATCTGATGATACTTAAAGTCCCTTTTAAACAACAGATTACGGAGAAGGGGATGGATACTTCTTAATAACCATGTTTATCTCTTACCCTTGTATTTCCCATCAATTTGTATAGCTACACTTCATACGATCGTATTCATACAATTACAGTCTAACTGGTACTCTTGTCTCTCTTCTCAAATGGAAACAACATCCTTCAGTTAGTTAATCTTAATTTTATTTCAAATATTGTCAGCAAACTTTCAATCAAGAGAAGAGAAGAAAGCAGGAGGAGGATTTTAGGTGACAAGGTACACCCAGTGATCTATGGCTATTGCATCTGCTTCATATTTTCATCTGTAGTCTCATCATCCAATTTAGTTTCAGCTTAGTCTTCTCAAATGGAAACATCCAATTTCGCTGAAAAATGTAAAACACTTCTGCACATTGATGAATAGTGAGATTATTGCTTGACCAAATAACTATTAACTTTTTCTGTTATCTATTTCATCTCACCAAGGAGTAAGATCTTTTGTTCTCAATCATAGGTTCAGCTATTGAGATGAGAAAAAAATGTATCTATAAATATTGTAAATATTAAGCTAGTAAAGAAACAATTATAGCCCCACAAAAAAGAAAAAAAGGGAAAGGTCATAATTTTCAATAGTTCAGACCTTTCTTCCACAGAACCATGGCCATCAAGACTAGTAAATAAACATACGTGCACAAGTTTATGCCAGTCTAGAGAGAATTAAACTGAATCTTACAAACAAAAATGATCAGCAAGATAACATTTAAAATAGGTGAGGTCTTTTGCAGATAAACTGTACAGGAACAAATTATTGAGTCAAAATCACATACATTCCCCAATACAAACACCCGACATCTAAAAAAGCGAAATAAAGAAAATAATATTACATGCAAATATACAATGAGCTTCACCATGAAAGAACCAGAATTCAACTAGTTCTGCCGGTCATCATCATGAACAAAAATTTTAACTACTTCGACACACTGCCACTCAACGGCATTTCCTCAGTACTGTAAAAGAACAGTCAATAGTATCATGACCGTCATCTCAAATATTCTTATCAACCCATGAAGAATTTGTTCAGCCTGAGAGATTGCTTTAAAAGATGGCCTGAGAAATTGATAGTTCAATCAAGAGGTATAAAAGATGCAGACAAGCTTTGGTCTTATGCGTTGCAGGAAATGTCTCGTACGTCCTCAATGTTCACTCCTTCCCTTCAAGAAAAATCTGCTAAATCCCCGCCCATGTTTCTCTGGCACTGGGTTTGGGGATGAAAGGGAGGATGGGGATGATCTTGAACTACGCTTATGATTCTTGGAATTGAGGGGTGATTTTGGAAAGGAACCTGATTCAGTGTCAGATGGGCTTATGTGTGAGTTGAATCCATTTACCCCTCTTGTTCTGTGTGTTGTAGAGGTAATAAAGTTTTCTACTTCAGCCTGTTCCAAGTGTTGTGAGCTAAGCATGCCTTGACCGTTTGTAAAAACACTTGCACTTGGCTCATCTTCCAGAGTTCCCTCACTTGTCTGTTGTCTATTGTTTGGGGAGGAGCCAAGCAATTCTGCTGGAGGACGCAATGAATTCAATCGCTTGCCAAGAAGAAATATGGTCTCCTGGCATTCTGCGAGCGTTTCTGCCGCTGCTGCAATGTCCCTTTCCTGTTATCAAACACATATGACACAGTTGGAAAAGAAAAAAAAAATTACTCACAGAGGAATAAATTCATAATGTATAGAATGTCTAGGCATATGATGCAGAATAAATTCATTGGTGTCTAGGATAATGCAAGGAACCTTGCAAGAACACAAAACATAGCAAGGAACAGCACAGTGAACTTGTCTCCAAGAGCATAGCCAAAGATACTGATGCATGTGCATGCACACAAGTGTGCCCAGGCATCGAGGGAAATAAGTTAACAACTAAAAATAAAAATAATAAATAATTTACTCAACCAGTGGGAAGGGGAAATGGTCCCAAGTGTCAGGCTAGGGGAAAGTACATATGATCAACAAGTGATAAATAAAGCACAGAATGAATATGCCATTCTATATCATTCAATAAGATAATTTACAATTTATAAATTTTTTTAAAAAAGAACTAATATAAGAATTAAGAAAATGCTTGTAAATAAGACCGCAATTGGTGTAAATGTGCCTTTTTTTAAAAAGTAATAACAATAGACAATATGGAAAAAAAGTAAAGAAAAATCTTTAGTTTATATGCAACAAATATTCAAGCCTCTTACACAAGAAGAAACCAATCATTATACGACATTAAAAGAATAAAAGAAACAAATAATCAACACGACAATTAAGAAATGGGCATAGTATAAAAAATTAAGAAATTAAACAAGGGAAAGATTATTAAATATATAAAATATAACATTTTCAATACTTCTGGACAGTGGACACAATTTCTTTTCACTGTGGGTTCAATGGAATAAGATTAAATTTTGCGCACATGAGATGCATGTGCAAGAAAATTTGATAGAAGAATTTAAATTCTAAACCATGAACACAGATTTGATAGAATTAATGATAAAATGTGTTGAAATTTGATTAATATAAAAAATAGGTATAAATATTATTTTTAAATTAATAATTATCATCCTTAGTCCTCAATTAATAATATAAGAGAATATTTTGATATACACCCTAGTTACATTTGGTATGTATAGGAGTCTGTTTCTTAAGTAGAGAATAATTTAGATATTAATAGCTCTATCTACTACAATCTTTAGATTCTCCATATTTGTTATGAATTATTTATATCTATTGGTCAACAATCTCAATTAAAACTTTTAGTTTACTGTATATGTATCAAAAAAAATAAAAGAAAACTAATAGACAAGAAGGCATAACCAATAACACTTAAACCTAGGACTTCCAATAATATATTAAAAAATTTTATCACTTGAGCTAAGCCTCAAATATATCCTTTTTTATGAATAACAAATTCTTAAACTAAAGGGGTATATGTTAAAATAAAGGTTATTGTAAGCTTTCAAATTTTTAGAAGACCAAGTATGGGCTTAGGACTTCCAATAACCTATTTTAAAATTATATTACTTGAGCTAAGTTTAAAATATATCTTTTTTATGAATAACACATTTTTAAATTAAAGGGGAATTATGCAAAAACGTGAAGGTTGTATGGCAAGTTTTCAGATTTTCTATAAAATGCAGTGTGTTGGGTCTTCTGGAGGTTCACAACAACTATCAGAGTTGTTTAGAACAATCACAAACGTACGAACAGAGAACAAAATTGAAAACACGAGATTTAACGAGGTTCAGCAATTTGCCTACGTCCTCGGAGCAGAAGAGATAGGGATTTTATTAATCAAATCACCAATATATGTTATAAATAAGGATACAACACCCTCTCAATATATATCCAGAGGATCCACAAAGATAAGAAATCAAAAATATCTGAAATCGGCTCACAATCGAAGTCAGAATCCAATTTGAAAACTGGCAAACCCGACTCGCGATCAACAGCTAGTCGTGCAGTTGTAAATTCTGCTCTCTGGTCGGACGACCAAGAGTGGATCGACAGACTTGCGTGCGCCTTGTATGCCACATGCGGTCGACCGCGACGCCAATCTATTGCGCCTGTTCTCTTTGAGTCGGATCGACTGACCCATGCCTTTCCTTGCCTGATGTGCACGTCGGTCGACTGAATCGGTCTTCTGCTTCTGCAATTGTCCACGTCAGTCGTCCAAGTAGTCAATCGACGTGGTTCTCTGCTCCAAAATCTTGTGTAATGCCAAATTAAGTTTAAAAACTCTATCACCTTGATTTTTAAATCATCTCCCCACAATTCTCCATCTCGGTAAAGATTTCTCAAATTTGAGCCGAACACCAACGAATCACCATATCAACTCAGCAAACGAGCTACACCATTACAACTGCCTAAGTACTCCTGCCCAGGGGATCAAGCCACACATGGTTTATCCAAACGAGCTCCACCGAACTCAAGCAACTGGAAGGATGTGGAGAAAGTTTCTTACAATGGTTGAACATAGCTCTCAGACCACCTTAGTAAACATTTGTCGGATTCTCCTTCGTGTGAATCTTTTCAAGCACTAGTTCACCTTCTTCGAGAATCTCCCTAACGAAGTGAAACCTGATGTCGATGTACTTCGTTTATGCATGATAGACCTGATTTTTCACCAAATAGATAACAGTCATGCTATCACAATTATCTTCAACTAATCATGCTCAATCTCTAAATCATCGAGCAACTCTTGAAGCTAAATGCCTTTTTTATAACCTTTGTCATGGTCATATACTCGGTTTCTGTTGTCGACAAAGCGACAGTAGACTGTAAAGTCGAGCGCCAACTCTCCGGTGCTTGGGACAATGTGAAGACATATCTCGTCATAGACCGGCGCTTTTCAAAGACTCCGGCATAATCAAAGCCAACATTCCTTATACACTCTTGCTTACTATTTGTGTCCTCAAATACCAATTCAATATCTATAATATCTTTGATGTACCGTAAAATCCATTTCACTGCCTCCCAATGACCCCTACCGGGATTGTGCATGTATGTGCTAACCATACTGACACTTGTGACAAATCGAACCTTGTACACACCATAGCATATATGAAGCTACCCACTACATTGGCATACGGTACGTGAGACATACGTTCTTCAACTATAATAGGAGATATAGTAGCTCTAAGCTTGAAGTGAGGAGCAATCGATGTACTTGTAGATTATGTATCACCATTAATATTAACTTCTGAAGTACCTTTTGCAAATACCCCTTCTGAGCCAAGCGAACCTTGTCACTATTTTTGTCTCTTTCAATTTCCATATCAAATACTTTTCTTGCTTCGTCTAGATCTTTCATCTCGAACTCAGAAGATTACTATTTCTTCAACTTATCAATCGCAAATGTACTCTTGAAAGCATTGAGCATATCATCAACATATAGCAACAAATAGATATACTCTACACCTAGTAACATGCGATAGTAAACACATGGGTCATATTTACTCCTTGTATACTTCCTGCCACGCAAAAAAGTTATCAAATCACTAATACTATTGCCTCGGTGATTGCTTCAGCCCTTATAGTGACTTTTTCAGCTTGCAAATCAAATTTTCTTTTCCTATAGTTTTGAATCTCATTGGTTGAGTCATAAAGATCTCCTCATCAAGATCACTTTAGAGAAAGACGATCTTCACATTGAGTTGATCCATTTCCTAGTCGTACTGTGCCACCAATATCCGAAGAGAAAAGTATTTTACAACGGGTGAGAACACCTCAATGTAGTCAATACCTTCTCTTTGTACGAAACTTTTTGCTACCAATATGGCCTTGTAGCAAATGATACCTCCATCTTGAGATCCTTACTTCTTAGCATACACCCACTTGCAACCAATGGCCTTCTTTCCCTTGGGCAAATCTGACAATTCTCAAGTATCATTCTTATGAAGATAGTTCATCTCTTCTAACATAGTTTCCTTCTACATCTCTGACTCAGAACGGATTTATACTTTTCTATATGTAGATAGAATAGCATCTTCAATGACTGGAAGTGCATAAACTATAATCATATTTGTAGTGAGCCATGCAGGCTTCTGTGAGTTTCTTCTTCCTCTTTCAGCTGCAACAGAATCTTAAACCTGACTCATAACCTATCATTGATTCTCAGTGTCTTCAGTATCCTTATCGGCTACATGATTCTCATCCCGTGTCACTGTCGGTGAAATTTTGAATGATACTGAACTAACTGAAGTACCTGGAGTAGCATCACTCTCCAGCTAATGCGATACCTCTGTGGTCTTCTTACTTTCATCTGTTGAGAGTCGGTAGGCTTCATCATTGAAGCCTCGTCAAGTGTAACATCTCTGCTCAAAATTGTCTTCTTATCTTTCGGGTCTCGTACTTTAACCTTTAACTCCCTTTTTAAATCCCCCAAATAATACTTTTTTACTCTTGAATTCAACTTGTCATTCTTAACATAGTAGTAGGCAGGATATCCAAATATCCTAAGCAAATCGTAGTATTGAGCAGCTTCCCCTGACTAAACCTCCATGGGAGTTTTACATCCTATCACAGTCAATGGTAACTTATTAACGAGATGGTATGCATACATCAATGTCTCAGCCAAAAAAGATTTTGACAATCCAAAAATTTAATAGCATACATCGAACCTTCTCCAGAAAAGTATGATTCATCTTTTCGGCCAGCTCATTTTGTTGCGGTGCTTCTGTAACTGTGAAGTGCCTCTATATGCCCTCGTCACGACATAGTTGTAAGAAATGATCACTTGTGTACTCACCATTATTATCCGAACGGGGTACCTTGATCTTCCTTCTTGTGTGTTTCTCCATATGCTTTTTTCACTCCACAAACAAATTTAGACTTTTGTGTCTCATAGTGTACACCTAACGTCTAGAGAAATCATCAATAAATGACAAACTAATGCATACCTCCAAGTGATGCCATCTTGAAAGGTCTCAAACATTCGTGTGAACGTAACGAAGAATCCCCTCTATGCGGTGAATAGCGGTGTCAAACTTCACCTTGATCTTCTTACTAATGACGCAGTGTTCACAAAACTCCAATTTGCAGGTCTTGACACCCTTGAACAATCCTTACTTTACAAGAGCTTGCAAATTGTTTTCACGTGTCCCAGGCTCACATGTCATAGCCTGGCCAATCATCATCTGAACCAACTGAAGTTGTCAGCTGCTCTGTAACAGTATTACCCTTCAAGTAATAGAGGTTATTGCGTCTGACACCCTTCAACACAACCATAAAGCCTTTGAGCATCTTAAGAACTTCATCTCTATCAGAAAACTCTAAACCCTGTGCTTCCAAAGCTCCAATTAAGATAAAGTTCATTTTCACCTGAGGAACGTATCTCACATCTTTCAGCTATCTCACAATCCCATCAAACATCTTGATAAGAACTGTACCTACTCTATCAATGCTGCAAGTAAAGTCGTCACCCATCAGTAACAAACCATAGTCTAGCTTCTCAAAGCTAGCAAACTAATCCCGTTTGGGGAAACATGGTAGGTAGCACTGTATCTAATATCCACTCAGAAATATCTGAGTAACAAACTGTAAGGGTAGTGATATTAAGTGAAGCAACTGATGAATCAGAATCCGAACTATCCACCTATGAACTCTTTGCATGTGCGGTATTTGCTTCCGGCTTCAACTCCATTCTTGAGCCTCAGACAACCAACTTTCCAGTGTCCTTCCTCTTTGCAGAAAGCACACTAATTCTTCTTCAAATCAGTCCTGGACTTCGATCTCCAACGATCATCTTTCCCCTTTCTATTGGAACTCTTTCCTTTTACAGTTAACGCCTCTACTGATATGCTATTGGATGACTCATTGTCCTTCCATCTCAGTTCATGGTTCATAAGAGCAGCCGACACCTCACTGTAACTAAGGGATTGCTTACCGCTGATAAGGGTGAGAATGGAAGCCTCATAATCACCATCTGGAAGAGAGCTTAATAGCATCAACGTCTTGTCCTCGTCCTTGATCACTTCATCCACATTAGCTAGGTCTGTAAAAAACTTTGTATAGTTATTCATGTACTCGTCGATAGAAATTTCCTTCTTCAACTAAAAGAGGTAAAGCCTCCTCTTGAGATGCAAGTGATTCTTGATGCTTTTCGTCAAATACTCTCTAGGATTTCTCAAATTTCCTTGCGAAAGTTTATGTCATTACATGATACTTCAGATTCTATGTCAAACATGATTTGATGACGTCACACGTCATTCGCTTCATCTTGTCCAATCTTTCTCTGAGATCTCTGGTTTCTTGTCATATAGAAGAGAGTCTTCCAAGTTTGATGCAGTCAGCACATCCATCACATTGCATCTCCACATATCGAATTTGTTCGTGGTATTGAACTTCACCACATCGATCTTCAATTGGTGAATATTCACGGTCTTCATCATTGATTGATTGATTTTGGCCATATTCTCTAGAAAATCAAACACCGCTGCGGAAACTAATCAGTGAAAATAGATCTAAATAGATAAATGTCGAAACTTTACCTCCAAACAAAACCCTAAATTGGATTTTCCAAAATAACCTACTCTACCGATCCCAACAAACCTGGAACTTCTGATACCACTTGTTGGGTCCTCTAGTGGTTCAGAAACAACGATCAGAGTTGCCAAGAACAATCACACACGCACGAACAAAGAATAAAATCAAAAACACGAGATTTAATGAGTTTCAACAATTTGCTTACATCCTCGAGGCAAAAGGGGAAAAAATTTTATCAATCAAATCAGCAATACATGTTACAAAAAGGGTATAACACCCCTCAATATATAGTCACATAATCCACAAAGAAAAGAAAACCAATATATAGCCAGAGAATCTACAAAGAATAGAAAACCAAAATCTCAATCGAAGTCAGAATCCAATTTGGAAACTGGCAGACCCGACTTGCATAGACAGTTAGTTATGCAGTCGCAAATTCTGCTCTCTGGTCGGTCGCCCGGGCGGTCGACCAACAGAATTGTGTGCGCCTTGTGTGCCACATGCGGTCGATCGGACGGTCGACTGCTACGCCAATCTGTTGCGCCCGCTTTCTGTGGGTCGGTCGATCGGGCGGTCGACCGCTCTTGTCTTCTGCTTCTGCGGCTGTGCATGTCGGTCGATCGACTGACCTGATTCTCTGCTCCAAAATCCTGTGTAATGCCAAATTGAGTTTAAAAACTCTATCACGTTGATATTTAGATCCTCTCCCCACAGTGTGGGCTTCTATTGTTCCCAGCTCCATATAGATCCGCCACTGCTTGTGGGAAATTTTCCGACATGGGAGCCTTTACCAATCAACGTGTTTGTCATTTCCCATGGAACAAGTAAAAGAAAAGGTAGGAAATAGAGGAATACTTGGTGCTTCTGTCGCTCCCAGCTCCATATAGATCCGCCACTGCTTGTGGGAAATTTTCCGACATAGGAGCCTTTACCAATCAACGTGTTTGCCATTTCCCATGGAACAAGTAAAAGAAAAGGTAGGAAATAGAGGAATACTTAGTGTTTAATCAAGTTTGGTTGCATAGAAAAAAAAGCCAGGCTAGGATGCGAAGTGGAGCTTTACATTTTAGACCACTAAAAAACGGAGTATTCCACTTCCCACTAAAAAACAAAGTGAAGTAAGTTGTTAAGCCCCAAGGTGTGCTGAAGCGGGGGGCTTCAAGCCTCCAAAGTAGCCCAATGGCTCTACATTACTATCACTACAGCTGTAGCAAAAGTAAAGTATGTAAGGGTCTAGAGGACTTCAACGCTTTCTGCATTTGTAACAAACTTTCTCAAAGGGCACCATGTGTTGGAAAGGCCAGATGCCTATCGGGTGAGAACCAAGGTGCCAAATAAAGCAACTACCCGATAATATTAGAAGCTGTATGGCACAGATGAAGGCATGACATGTCTGTGCAACATGTGTTAAAAGGCACTCTTCGATGAGGTGCAAAGTTTGGACGTATTTAATATAGATATATAATAACCAAAAGTCTAAGTACTGCCAGGAGGAATTTTTTTATACAAGTACAATGCCTCAAAGTTCCAACCCGTTGGAAAACAAAAATTGTGGCGGTCAATGTATTCCTATATTGTCTCGTCACCCACAAAATGACCTTTACTTTTACCTTTGCCCAATTTCCCTAGCTTTTCTTATCATTGTCACATTGTTCTTTCTTTTCTACTATACCTACCTATACTATCACCTACTTCCAAATCTCGTCCTTCCTGCCTTCCACCTTTGAATGATGGTAAATCATTTTCTATATATTGTGGTCTTGGAATGCGTTTGGCTTGCACTAAGAACTCTTAGTTTGAGGGTTCCATATATTTTCACATTCTAACGCTCCCATGTTGGTTGAGCACCTTTTTCTATGGAGCAAACATGGGCATCACACAACAATATTACTTTTCTTTCTTTTATCTATATTTTTAACACGTCTGGATGGAGTCGGAGTTGGGGGGGTTCCCGAACCATCTTATAGTCTCTGCCACTTCACCAAAACTCTGAAGTTAAGATGAGAGTTAAGAGATACATTTCTATACCTAATACCTTCTAGTGTGGCACTACGAATATGATTTCCATTTGGCTCTTGACATCTCCATGGCACAAACAGTTCTATTATGAAATCGTGCTTGTTTAGAAAGCTGAACGCTGATAGAGACTCCTCAGACATGTGTCAAACACTTCTCAAATGTATATTAATTTACAATATACTTCTAATTCAGAACAGTTCTTGGAGACATTCTACATTTCTATACTATTCTTTGTTCACACTATATGTTTGAGATATTTACTTTTATCAATACAAGATTTAGGGAACAGGGCCATCAAAATATTAAATTGTATAAAACTGTAATAAGTTTATATATGTTTCAATGTAAAAAAATGTATTGAGCTATTCTAGAGAAAGTTGAAATAACTCATCATTTTTCTAAGACAAAAATTTATGATATATGAAACTTTTCAGCATTCATGTAAATGTTATTAAATCATCAGAATGATGTACATATGCACTCTTTCTTTAGTATATTTATTCATATATGTTATGATGTCATTGTAGCTATGTCCAGTCACTACATTACTGGAAAATGATGGACCCCTCGTGATCCACGATCTGGAATGTATGGTCAAAATTTTGGACCAATTGCAACTTGAAATGATGATTCTTCCAACAACATTTTAAATTCAAGTCTTTGACGATCCTTGGACAAAGGATTTAATTCTCTCACGATTAATGAAACTAGTAGAAAGAGGCAAAGGAAGGACACAATAATGTTGTTCTTTTTTTTAAAGGAGAGGAAAGAGACAAACGATGAGATAGTTTATTTGGAAAGAACAAAAGCTATTTCAAATATATTATATATTAAAATATAATTTCCTGAAAAAGGGAAAATATAAAATGTTCGTTAAGAAGGAGAGATGCACCTTTACTTAAAATTTATAATCAAACTAATACACACACATGTATACAATAATACAACTCCTTCATGACCCTATAAAGTTCATTCTACTTTTCATATAAATGTATTTTGTTTTGACCAAGTGTCCCAAAGATGCCTACCCTTGGTGTATCACATTTCTAAGATGTTAAGGTCCTATGTACCCTTTTTTTTTTGCATACAGAAGCGACCCATATTTTGGTAACCTTGATCTCGTGTCTTACTTTTAAAGGAATTAGCTTGTCGGGTGTCGTGCATATGTTCTGTATTCGTATTCATGCTCATATATTGTGCCTTACATGTTACTCCGATTTTTATTATGTTATCTTATCTCTTATATGGGCTTTCTTAGTTTAGGAAAACTAGATCATTGCTATTTGTTTGCATGAGCTTATTGTTAGGACAAACCACACCTTTGAGGGGCAATTTGTAGCAGCGATTTCTCGCGGTTTCATTCTGTAACTTGATAGGATACAATCCAAGGAGGCGATTTGTTGGGTTTGTGTTGAACCCTAATCCCTATTATCAACTACTTACTGTTTAAGAGCCTTTCCAGAGCTGAATCTGCATGGAGCACTTTTGGTGCTAATTCATTTCTATTTTTTATACATATACTTGCTGAGGGGTATTCTAGGGATTCTATATTGAGAACCAACCCAAGGTTATGAAGGGTTTGTTTCCATCCGTCATGTGTTCATCTTCATTTCTATCATTTATGACAGAGCATTCAGATCTATGGATCTCTTCTGTAATATGTATCTTTCTCTTTTCCGAATTAGTGAAACCATCTATTGTTGCTTGATGATGTAGGACTTGCTCCAAACATCATTAAAATGTGTGTTTGTGTTGTTATTGATCTCGATTTCTACTTAAGCTTTTGGGGTAGATAAAGTCTCAACCTATATTATGCCTTCACCTCTTTAACTCCCTAATTGGCCGGTTGGTTCCAACGATAGGTATCAAAGCCTGCTTGTGGCCCAAAGGTAAGTTTGGATTTTTGTATGCCAAAGGAGTAGGTGCCGTCTGTTAGCCCATGTATCGTCTGAGTTGTCCACCTAGGTATTGGATTTATGCCCTATTGCCCCTGTTTGTGTTAAGGGATTTGTTGGCCTATATAATTCATGTGTGCATTACACATAAAGGGGGAGATTGTTAAGTCATGTGTGATCCCACATCGGATAATTGAGTAAGAAGTGAAGCACATAAATATGAAGTTATGCTTTTATCTATCAGCGAAAGCTTCAGCTTTTAGGTCAAATAGATCTCAGCTCATATTTGTGTCTCCATGTGTTTATCTCCTAGACGGGCTGGTTTGTCATAACACTTAGTGCATAACCCCCCCGTAATAAAAAAAAAAAAAACCTGCAACTCTGCCAATCTTCTAATGAGACTTAACGTTTTATTGGCACTCTCATTCCAAAAGTCACCATAGCCAATAATCTTAGACTAGCAAGCCAATTATTAAAATAGTGATCAATTTCTCGCATGGAACTTCCTTAACTTGATAACATGCTCATAGTTGAGAACTTTTTGATGGGAAAGGCATATGATAATGATTTGTTAACCGAGATAACTCTCAGTTAAAGCTAAAGATGTAATACCTCAAGTTAGAGTGAATGTCCTACATGAGATGTACACTAAAAAAAACCTCTAGTGCATAATAGTTCCTGTGAATTTAAGAATTAGCTAGTATTTTTTAGGAAGGGACTTGAAATATATACTTGTGATGTTACAAATGGTATTAGAGCTAGCACCAGTTCGAAGTACGCAAAACTAAGTGTTACATGAAGTAAAGTATCACACAACAGGATATGATAGGAGACGCCTCTTAAATCCATAGGAGACACCTCTAGAATCCATGGGGATCACTTTTAGAATCGCATGTCGTCTTGTGAAATGTTAGCATAGTGAGGATGCCATATCTTAAATGCGAGAAGTACATAATACTTCAAATTAGAATGAATAGTCCTGCATGGGATATATACTGAAAAAACCAATAGTATATACTAGTTCAATCAATAATTAATCGTAGCTAGTATTTTTAGGAACTATGAAAAATATACTCGGGGCATTAAAAGAGATGAATCTCTAGGGACGTTACACGAGATGAATCTCTCTCTCTCTCTCTCTCTCTCTCTCTCTCACAATTGAAAAATCCACTCATTCAATTTTTATCTACATATCCATGAAAGCTCCATAGACAAAAAATGATGCACTTAACGGTTTCTAAATAAATAGATTTTTGAAAATAGAAGGGCGTCATGGTCATTAGTTGTGTTCACCACAATCTACATGCTTTACAACATCTAATGTGAAAATTTTGTATTTTAAAGCCTTGTAAGTGAGGTTTCTCTAGTTTTATTGCCAAAAAAGTTCTTTTGCAATTTGATGCATGAGCAAATGGTCTTCAAAGTGCGTAGTTTTTGTCTTGAGAGCTTTTAAAACATGTAGATCAAAATGAATAATATGGATTGTCCAATTTCAGTGCACATCATTCACTTTGCTAGGTGGGCATAACAAAGCGAAATTTGCGCTAAGTGTACGCTCTGCGTGTGAATCTGTTTGAATGTGTGCAACACTCATGATGATCCCCGTTGATATTGGGTTCGAAGTTTCTAGTACAGCAAAAGTGTTGCATCTGATGTGCATATGCAAGAGGTATCTATCTACCTGTAACTAATAACAGGTCTATTGATTCTATGAGTTGCTCCATATTAAGGGCAGGTTCATGCATATCAAATTGGTGCATAATTTTCATACAGAATTTATGTGATGATCCCTGGTAAATTTTGTCTTCAAAATAATCATCAATAAGAGTATTCTGAAATTGAAAATTATATGCAAGGGTTGATATTCATACCTGCTGTGTTTTGATATCAACATCAGCTTCTGGAGGAACTGAGCACTTACTATTTTTTCATACAAATGTCAAAGGATAAGCAAAAATTAGTAGAGTGAATAATTGAACAGGATACCAAAATATTTTGGGAAACAAGAATATACAGAAAACATAGTATTGACATGAATCAAACATATTATGTAATGAAAAAAATTAAAAAGAAAAAAGAAACCCATGATGTGATGCTATTAAGGAAAGCAAAGCAGCCCTGGAAGAACTCAACAGGGAAGATTTTTTTTTTTAAAAAAAAGAGATATTGTCACAATTTTTTAATCTTACCTTTCCATCTGGTCCTGGAGTTCTTTGTATTTAGCTAAATCATCCTGATGACTGTTCTGTTCTTCTTGAAGCTCTATTTCCAACATTTCTGCCTTTCTTCGCAGCAGGTTTAATTCAGTTTCCAGTTCCAGTTTCTGTGATTCAAGTGACTTGTAGGACTCAGCCATGCATTTCAACTGTGTCTCAGCCAGGCTGTTTGATTTCTCACTAGCAGCCAGTTGTGACTTGAGCTCAGATAAGTGCTGTTCCATTTCAACCAACTGATTGTTTTTTAGTTCCCACACTTCTTTACATCTTGCTAAATCCAACTCCACATTCTCTTTTTGTTGTTTCAGTTGTTCAAATTCCTCCAAAGAGCATGTGGGTGATGTAGTCTTTAGTTCACAGCTTAAGTTAATGGGCCCTTCAATCTCAGGATCAGAAGAATTAGAATCAGACATGCAGGATTCTGAGAATTTCTCTTTTGCATGTTCATGGGGAGCCACTTTATTCTCTAACAATGTCACTTTGTCTATGCAATCAGAACCATAGCTTTCCCCTTCATTGCATTTATCACTTGGCATAATATAATTTAATAAACTTTTTTCAGAGAAAATATTGGACAAGGCCAGAAGAAAACCATGCACACTTTCTTCATTACACAGAACTTTGTTGACAGAAGCAGAGAACTCCTCGATTCTCTCAGTTAGTCTACTGTCATCAGCAGATCTACCTTGAATTTTTGTAGTTTCTTTAAAAAATGATAGAACAAACTCATGGATCTGTGAAATGGCATCCTTCAATTCTTGAACCATGACATGATTAGCTTCTTGCTTCAAGGTGATCCCATTTTCTGTAACTTCTCCTGCGACTTCATTATATTCTTTCTGCATACAAGAATCATTGATGAAACGAGTTTCACCAGAAACACTACCAACAAGCTGCGGAGGTAATTCTTCATGTGCGTCCTGCACGATACATCTGATATCCTTCAAAAGTCTTCCCATATCTTCCTGTGATTGAGATTCAAATAAACAATTTATTCTTGATTGAAGTTTTGAGAGTGTCAAATCATCTTTATTTGATGCCGATTCATGAGCTGGTTGATCCACATCAGAAGAGACTAAAGTTTTTGGAAGCTCGACTGTTAGTCGTTCACTACAATCCCCATCCTTTTGAACACCATCCGACTGGGTTTTTGGATTATCCACTGCACCATCTGTAATGCTAATGCTCCCATTGGCTTCTGTTGACTGGCATGCTAACCTCTCCATCTCCAGAAAGTCATCCATAAGTTTCAATTGGTTTGAATTGTCTACCTTGTTATTCTTGTCGACATTTTTCTCTTTCTTGAATTGTGAGAGCTCAGATATTAATGCGGTAGCCCAAGACTCAGAACAGCTCCCTTCATCATCAATACCATCTTCAGACATGGAGGTCAAACTTGGATCCTTGCTTTCAATTTCAGCTGGGATTTCAGTTCTCGATTTTGTCGGGCTCTTTTGTTGGTTCATTGCAAGAAAATGTGCTTCCATGCTGCGAAGCTTGTTTTCGGTCTTAGCACACATATTATGAGATGCCTGTAGTTCTCTATTGCGCTTTGACAAAGCCTCCTTTAGCATCTTCATTTCTTCCTCCATTGCTAACAAGCGTGTTGTTAGAAATTCATTCTCTTTGCGGCATTGCTGCATGTTTTCAAGTGCAAAGTCAGAAGGTGATATCTGATGTGGACTTGAAGTTTTAGCCGGAGATCGTCGTAATCTGGTTTCCCCATAGTCCCGACCTAAATTCTCAACTTCTATTTTCATTTGAGCTAATGCAGCAGGGCCAGGCAATTTCTTCCGAACAAGACCACGTAATCTCTGACATTCAGCTTCCAGTTTTGTTATTTTCTTGACATCTTCCAAGTGTTGCTTGTTCGCAAGTTCTGCAGACCTCATACTCATGTTCTTTTCTTCATTGCGAATCTCAAGTTCTTTGGAGATAACATGGAGTTCATATTTCAGTGAACTTATCTCCTTCTCACATGACTGTATATCGTCCTTCATTACCTCAATCTCAGCATTAGCCTGGGACTTTTCATCACTGACCTTCACCAACAAGTTGGAACGTTCTTGGAGAGTCCTCGAGAGTGCAGCAATTTCAGCAGATGATCTTAGAAGCTCTTGTTCGGAATCAACAATTTTTGCTTCCAGCTCAGCCTTGGCTTTTTCCCACTGCTTAGATTTTGCAAAGACTACATCATGCAACTTTTGCTCAGTTTCTTCCTTCACATTTCGTACCTGCTTCATGCACTCCTTAAGGGCGCCATCTAGATGAGATGCTCGATCTTCAGCAGTAAGTCTCAGCAATGTAACAGATTCCAGTTGTTGCTTCAATGCCAAGGCTTCTGCTTCAGCCTTTTCCCAACCTATAAACAAGAAGAAATACAGAATCCCAAAAAAAGACACCAGTAGTCAATATCACAATCTTGTCAAACAAAGAAACTTCTGAGAATGAGAAAATCTTCGAAATTTCTCAAGAAGGTGCTGGAATTGTCAAATAAAATATGGCAGATGTAACTAATTATCCACATAATCATACCTGAGACTGCTTCCTCGGCAACTTTAGCATGTTGTTTCACTAAGTTATCTTTAGTGACCATCTCTGATTGAGCTGAGGATAATTTATCATTTAAATTGGATACTTTTTCTTTAAGAATCTTCACTTGGTCTTCCAATTCCATCAGATGTGCATATGACTCCGCAGAAATCTGTACATATTTTACACTCTCGGTATCATCCTGCCAAAAGTACAATTAATCAATAGGAGAATAATCAACTTGATTACAATTATGGATGAGGAATTCAACTCAAATGGTTCAGTAAATTGATTCTTTTGCTTTGGACAACAATGTCGTAAATGTTCTCAAGCTTGGGTTCATATAATCATCAAGACACCTAGATGAGTTCAGATTGGACCATCAATCTAATTTGAATTTTAAGGTCCTGCTTTTGCTTTAAAAGTTGGAAATATTATTTGACTGGAGTTTCATAAAAACATGAACCATTAGTTAACAAACTAAAAAAGAGTAGAGTAACCATCAATACTGAATAAGTTTCTCTACACATACATGCACGCACACAAAAATATAAAATAAGAGTAGATAACTGCCGATATTGCATGAGTTTCTCCACACATACAAATGAAACCTTGTTTTATCGGACATGTGAATCAATTTGCTCAGCGCTTTCATGATAAATTAACTTCAAATTCCTTCCTTGTTAACACATAATAACAATAATAACAATAAAAGCGAAATTTACAAAATTAGGAAGAGAAAGATTTAAAGCATTTTCGTAACACCTGGATTATTTAACCCAAAAATAAAAAATTTAATATTCGATTATGTGAATATAAAGAATGATTAGAAGCGATAATTTAATTACTTAGTGAACAATTAATTATGTTTAAGCTTTAAGCATATTTTAATGAGAATGTAGGGTGAGAAAAGATGAATACAAGTGTGTGTGTGTGTGTGTGTAAAATTATATAAATAGATGAATGAACAGCAAGAGAGAGAGGCCTGGAGTGTTCTTAAAAATGAAGAAAATCCCCAAAATTATCTCACTTATACTTATCTCTCCCAATTTACTATCCATCCAAGAAATTTCCCCAAAACTCTCTCTCACTTTCCCCAATAGAGAAAACCCTAAAAATCCTCTCTCTCTCTCTCTCTCTCTCCAGATTTTATCTTCAATTAATTTTCTTTTATTTTCTCCTCTTCTATTTCTCTTCTTTTCTCTTTATTTTCTTCTCTTTCTTCTCTTTTTTCTCCACTGATTGGAGCTGGCTAGGAACCAAGGCAGACTCGAGCTCGACCCGAGGCCTAACCCGTGATCGGAGGGGTGCTGAGCAAGAATAAGAGGAGGAAGTTGGAGTGGGTGTTTGATGGTTTATTAATCACAAAATTAATCACTTGTAGAGGTAGCTAACACCTCTTCCCTTTTTATTATAATTTCTTTGATTAATAGTTATATGCTAACCTTAAATTCTTATATATATATATATATATATATATATATATATATATATATATATATATATATATATATATATATATATATATATAATATCAGATAGGATATTGTCAGGGCAATTCCATAAACTTTGTCGATATCAGAAATCGCCGAGTCAAGAGTGAGTAAAGTTTTCCTCTTATTCTCGCTTACTTTACGTGGTTAAATTTTAATAATTTTGTTTCCCGTATCTTATTTGGAACTTGATTAATTTTAATATTAATTGTATAAGCTAGCTAATTTTAGTATTAATTGTATAAGCTAACTTTAGTATTAATTGTGAGCTAGCTAGTTATTGGTCGAGATTATGGTGAAAATTGTGTCACTCACAAGGGGTTGAAATAATGTAGAAATGTCGATAAACAAAGAATCTTGAATCTATTATTGAGTCGTTCATAAACCGAAAGCTTGAGAAGTAGAATTGAACACATTAATAAACCGAAATGAAAAGAATGTAGTATAAAAACAGTTTCTGCGATGTATATACATATATAAAGCAAATACGGGAGAGGATTTTGAAAACTATATCGATAAACTGAAAAATGTGAACTTAATAAATTGTTGGTATTAATGGGCTAATTGATTTGTTATTCAGGTAAATAATGTGTTGATTGATAACGTGTGCATTGCATAGCATGGAGGAATGTTGGCATATGGGGGAGGACAAGGAAGTTATATATGTGTACGTATTTTCATATATATATATATATATATATATATATATATATATATATATATATATATATATATATATATATATATATATATATATATATATATATATTATTTGTATTTGTGTGTGTGTATGCGCATGTGTTTATGGAGGAAGGGCTATAGTGGGAGAGGAGGGAGTATGTGTATGTGAATATGTGACATGCACGTACAAATTGTTATACATGTTTTACGGAGGGTGGTACCGGATGGGGAGAAACAAGGTATCATTATATACATATAAATATTGGAAGAAGGTGGTGGGGGAGAAGGGGAGAAAACTGTGCATACATGCATTTCATGTTACATGTGTTATGTTCCTGTGAGATGTGTATAAATGTAATGATATGAAAAGTACTTTATTATGAGTTCAGTAAGATAAAATGATACTAGAACGACTACTTGATATGTTATGAGCATCTATGTGCAAAGATTGAGATGAATTTGAGTAATACATACATCCGTTAAATACGAAACATTATTACAAGAGACTGATTAAATAAATAACTGAGATAATTGAATTTCTCGATTGATGAATAGAATCAATGTAACACCTATTATGGTTTTTTTGTTTCTATTAAATCATCGAGCACCTATTTATCTTGTCCAATACATGTTCATGTTTATTACCTGGTGCACAAATTATACTTTGCATTGTTAATTATATATCACTCCTTGGATTCCTTACACGAGTGTACTAACTGAGCTCTTGAGCTCACCCTTTTATATTAATAACATTTTCAAGTCGCGATAAGAGCAAAGGTCCGGCTTAAAGCTTATGTAGGCGTTTCTTTTAAAACTACATGGAGAATCAATCTTGAAAATTTTACTTATGTTTTGTTACCTTGCTTGTATATAAATACTAAACTTGACATGTATGTTAATGTAATATGTGTTAGACTTGTGAGTTAGTCAACTTGTTTGACTCGTCGGACGTGGTCAACTGAGTCATAGACACGGCCCGACACGGACAAAACGGGTGTGTTTGGGTCGTGGGTTTATTGGGTGGGTAGACGCGATCCCAATATCCATATATAACCCTAAATCTTCCCCAAATCTTTAAATTGATCCCGATCTCTCTTAGATCTAGCGAGAAGAAAAACTTGATGATCTCATCATCGTCAGTGTCTCTTTGTGGTGATCTTGTCGTTGTCGGTGTTGGTGTCTCATCGTCAGTTGATCTCGACTGCGGGTGATCTCGTCGTTGGCTGAGGTAAGCTCTTTCTCTCGATATGCCCTTTTTGTATCTGCTCTTTGGTCCTCTCTCTGCTCTGAATCTCTTTCTCAATCTCTCTTTCTCAATCTCTTAAAAAGATCGACAGAGAGCAAAGAAAGCAGAGAGAAATCCCGAGCAGAGAGTGTTAGAGCTCAAAGCAGTGTAGAGCTCTCTGTCACTGAGATTGATTGAGATCGATTTTGTTTTGAACTTTTTTTCGATTGATCTAAATTGATCCAGTGTCTCTGATAGCGGTGTGGTATTAAGCGAGAGATTGGGATTAGGATTCTGCTAGCTTGGTTCGGCTGTGGAGCTAAGGGTAAGGGAGAGTGTGGAAGGTTCCAGAAGAACTGTGCAGGGATATTTTTGGTTAAGTTTTATCTTTTATTTTTACATTTTCAATGATTTATTGAGTTTTTTGTTGATGGGATTGTTAGGGTCCCTAGGAGCAGACGGGGAATTATGTGAATTACATGAAAATTTGCTTATGTGGATTGTGTAGAAAAAAATCTTAAGGAGATGATTATGTAGATAATTGATTGTGTGTGTTGTATTTCTTCAAATAATATTGCTGTGTTGTTGTGTTTATAGCAATATGTCTTGAATGGAAGGTTCCTCAACTGGTTGAAAGTCCAGAATAGTGGATGATCATACACTTTTTTAGAAGAGTGTAATTAAAGTGAAAAAAATTGAAAGGGGAGGAGGAAATTGACGATGAAAGTGTAGTTATTGCCTTGAAACATTCAATAGGTCATACTCAAGAGTCAAGGTCCATCCCATACAGATAAGCAGACAAGGAATAAATATGTGCGTAACGGTTAAACCCCACAATATAAAGAACATGACAAAAGAGATGGAGCAAGCGGAAATGAGATTTAAGGGTTTTATGCCTAAGGACGTAAATTTCCCTTTATCTTTAACGTCTAGTGCGCCCGGTGAAAGTGCAAGTGGTTCAAGTGAATCGAAGAAGAGGAGGAGATCAACACCGTAGATCAAGCATTCAATAAAGAGGTGAATAATAAATTAGATTGAATTATTGCGAGGATGTTCTATACTGGTGGATTATCATTTAATTTGACAAAAAATCGTTGATATGCCAAGGCATTTAAATTTTTCACAAAAAATCTAATTGTCGGCTAAAAACCTCCCGGTTATAACTCTTTAAGAATCACTCTCTTGCAACATGAGAAATTCCACGTAGAGAAGTTGATGGAGCCCATCATGGGCACATGAAAGCAAAAGGGTGTCTCCATTTGTAGTGATGGATGGGTGAATGCACAAAGAGGACCTATCATTAATTTCATGACGGTCACTAAAGTGGCCCGATGTTCCTGAATTCTGTAAATGCCAAGGGAGAATTGTAAAACATGCATTACATTGCAGAGAAAGTTGAAAATTGCATCAAAGAGGTTGGGGCTCAAAATGTCTTCCAAATCATACCAATAACGCTTTTACATGCAAGGTTGTGGGTGCTATTATAGAGAGCAAGTATCCTCACATCTTTTTAACTCCTTATATTGTGCACACTCTTAATCTTACACTAAAGAATATTTGTGCAGTTAAAAATACGAAGGCAAAAGTTGTAACTTATGCACAATACAGTTAGATCACCGAGTTCTCGAATGATGCCTTGATCATAAAGAATTTTATCATGAACTATTCCATGAGGCTTGTCATGTTCAATGACTATTCTATGAGGCTTGTCATGTTCAATGACTATTCTAAAGCTTATTGTGGTTGCAGAAACTAGATTTGTTTCCTGAATTATCATGTTGAAGAAGTTTAAAGTCAGCAAAAGAAACATCTAAGATTTGATTCTTAGTAATCAATGAAACATGTATAGGGATGATGCTGTGGGACAAGCACAATTTGCTAAAGAGAAAGTGCTGGATGATTTGTGGTGCGACAAGATAAACTGTTTTATTGCCTTCACCGATCTAATTTATGACATGATAAGAGTCACTGGCACTGACACACCATCTCTTCATTTGGTATATGACATGTGGGACACAACGATCGTGAAGGTTAAAAGTGTTATTTATCGACACGAAGAGAAAAAAAGAGAATAAGCAATCACTTTTTTTATGATGTGTATCAAATCTTGAAGGATTGATGGAACAAGAGTAACACGTCACTTTAATATTTGGCACTCTCTTTGAATTCAGGGTAATATATAAGTTTATGTTATAATTTATATTCTTTAATGCGGTTATTTTTTAATGTGGTTATTCTTTATGTTAATAGGTATTATCATGATGTTTGGTTTAATGAGAATATAACTTGACAAGCTCCCCATCGAGATGAGGAGAGCTCTTCTGAAAGAGGCAAGTGTTTGAACAGATACTATCCTAACTCCAACGAACGACGAGCTAGATTTTCAGACGCTTTAGGTACTTTTGCCGATCCGAATTCTCTTTATGATAGAGGATTTGTGGATCCAAAGTGTTGGTAAGTTCTTTATAGTTCCTCAACTTTAAATTTACAAGCAATGGCTTTAAAACTTCTACGCCAACCATGTTCCTCCTCCTCTTATTGTAAAAGAATTTGGAGCACATACTCTTTTTACTCACTCCTTAAAGAGAAACAAATTAACCCCAGCACGAGTGAAAGATCCAGTATATATGCATAATAATCTTTATTTGCTTTCTCAAAATTCAGACGAATATAATGAGGAGGAAACAAGGATGTAGGATATTAGCGGAGATGACTTTGACTCATTTCAGGGTGTCAGTATTCTAAATTTTGCTACTGTTTCTCTTGATGAACCCACGATGGAGGCTGTGTTGTTTGCGGATGATGGAAAAGGAAATAATGAAGAAGTTATTGGACTAGATTCAACTTTATCTTGATCCTTAAAGTATAACTCCGATTGTAATTTTATTTTGAACTTATGATAATAGTTTGTTGGTTAACTTAGTTGGTAACTTGTGAGCTTATGATTTTCGGTTGTAATTTAATTATAAACTTCTGATATTTTATATCTTGTACACTTGTTTATTGATCCGGCGTAATTCACTTTTGGTTCATGTAGCCTACCCCAAATAGTTGGGACAAATGGCTTAGTTGTTATTGTTGTTGTTATTGTACACTTGTTTATTGATATTTTAGTTTATTGATTAATATTTTATAACTTTATCTATATATAATAATAATAAATAAAATATTGCTAGTTATGTTCCCATATCTTAATTTTTTGAATTTTACTATGTCTCGTGTCTGTGTCACATATCCATGCGTCATAGATAGAATCATTGATAATTTGCACTGATGGGCTTCAAGGATAACTTATGGTTAGACACGTGTAAAAACTGGTCTTCATGCAGTTATGCTAAAGTATTGAAGGAACTTTATAAACTTGATGGAAAAAATTAGTTGATATGGAAAGCAGAAAGATACTTGCAAGAAGGTAACCAAAAGTATTAAACGAAGGAGGTGAAGAGAGCAAAAGTCTTCTTATACTTTTCCCCTCCTACTCCTTAAAATCTTTTTATGGATCACTAATTTGATGAAGATAGCATGTTTACTTTGACTAATACAAGTAATATCAAATAAACTTTCCTGTTGATTCATTATTTGTTTTGTAAGATCACAATTAGAGGGAAGGATAAAAAAAAGAGAAATAAATAAGCACCAGATCTGTTTTAGTGTCGTCCGAACTTGCCAAAGACGCATTATTAGCATCTGTTGCAGTTACTGTTTTGTCAGAACCCTTCTTCTTCCAAGGCCAACTTCTTCGATCCATTTTATATTATATAGCCTACAAATGTCTGAAAAAGTCAAAAATCATCAGATCTTTATCACATCAAGGCAAAAGCAACATGAGATCACAAAGAAAATCTAGAAAACAGAAACCACAGCACATTACTAAAAAACAATGAAGGTGCAAGGTATTTAAGCAACATAAGAAACTGGATACAATGGCATGAAATCATGCATCAGAGGAGACTGTAAAGATAGTCATTCAAGAAAATCTAGAACACGGCTGAGATCTATATCAAAATGAACATGTACAGCAAGTGACAATAAAATGTACTGCAATCAATAAAGATTAAAATATACATACAAAGTTGTTGGGGTTTCATTAATTTCCTCCCCAAAGAACTAACAGGCTTCACCCAAATTATCCATCCAATACAGGGAACTCTCATCAATTACCAAAAAAGATCAGGTGCAGGATCCAGGATCAATACATGATGGTCTATATAACACTTAAAATTATGAACATTTGCTACTAGAAAGATTTTGAACAATGAAGGTCACAGACACCTAGTAACTGGAACTTTCAATCTTGGGTACAATACTGGCAATTACAATTCGGCTGGTTAACATAGTTTGATAAAGGAAGCATAACGTCACCAAGATATAAGGAGGTCCAAATTTTGCTGCTGCACTATCATATTTTACTTGAAAAGGATAAATATACGAGTGTAAAACTGTAGAGTATATAATAAAGCATTTCATAGGGGGTTCCACCAAATAATACAGCAAGCTTTTTTAGTTTTGTGAGCAAATTGGGGTTTGACAGGGAGAAGAAACAAAAAAGAGAAACTGTGAGCAAAATGACTAACAATTCATAGCTCCATCATCACTTAAATGATAACGAATAACAATTCCTATTTTCACTTAGATGAGGTAACCAAAAAAATTGACAAGTAATGGTGGCAATGGAGGTCCATTATGTGATGACAGGATCCAAATCCTACCAAATTGGAATAAAGAGTAAATTTAGGTCCTAGCTTTGTTTAGTGGGTCTGGATCTCCAAGTCGATCCTACCAATTTACAGTGGATAATCAAGTAGATCTTGTCAGATCTGACCTGAACCCAATCCACTGCCACCCGATGAGTAAGGCTTCTGAGTTTGTGTGCAGCTCTCATGTGGTGATATTGTACTGAAAGTTCCTCCCCAATTGCCTGTGCAACTCCGTTGGATGAATCCAGCAAAATATAAAGGACATGGAGGAGAAAATATTATGGGACTACCCAATCATGCATAAAGATTGAAGTTGACAAGAAACTTATAACTCAAACTGATTGACATAATCAAAATCATATCATCATTTCATATCAAAAAACATGGATTCAAGCGCATGATAGAGTAGAAGGGCAGAAATGGTTAATATCAAACAGAAACGAAATGGTGGAGAAATATTATGGGTACATCTCATCATGCATAAAGAATTAAAGGTTGACGTCATAATTAAAGGTTCAAGTAAACGAAGACTTATTACTGAAAATAACTTGAAAGAATCAAAAGCTTTACATAACTTCATATTGAAAATCATCAAATTTTAAGTGCATGACAAAAGGAAAAAGTACAGAAATGGTTAATATCAAACCTCAAGCCGCAGCTGATGTCGAATTGCAACCAAATCGCACGTATAAGACGAATAACATCAACTAAGCAAGATAATTCCTAGATATATTTCTTATAAATTGGTAGCCAACAATTTTTTGAACTTGGCATTAATCTTTGTCTAGCATCACAAACAGTTACCCCAAATAATATCCATGAAGTACGGAAAACTACTCATTGATGTCGAAACTTATAAGCCAAGTAAAAAATTGAATGAATCAACCAAAATTATGCAGCATAACTGCGGTCACATGAACTACTTACTTCTTCAAGCAAGGCAAAATCATAGCACAGAAGAGGACAAGGAAACAGCTCAACCAAACCCACCTCAAAATTTTGCAAGCATTGAAAGGAAACAGACGGGCGGCGACTCAGAGGATAGCAGTTGCAATTCCCTTGAATGAAGTGGGGTCTCTGCACATGACCAATTTACTATTTACAATCAGAAAAAGACAGAAATTGACAGTTCCAGTCCAGAAAAAAGTACCATCCTTAGCTAAAGAAAGAGTACCACTCAAGCAAACACTTTGCGAGAGCTGGCCATCATTTCTTTATTTAGTTTCAGTAAATTTTGAAAAACACAAACTTTAAGCAACAGCAAAATGCTAAGCAAAACCCCATCCTTTCAAATTACTAAACGTAAAATCCACATTAAATAAAACAGTAAATGCTCGAACAAGCAGATCGACAATAAAACCAGGTGAGAATTTACACAAGCAAGCTAGTTGAGATCAAAAGATTAGCATTGAAAGCACCGGTCCAATTCTCTAGCAATTTACCCCCAGAAATTCAAGAAAGCTCTAGAGTACAAGAAAGAAGCGGCTACCTGATGTAATGCAGATCTGCAGGAGCTCGCAATACACAAAGAGAGAAATGGCGTTGAGAGAGATTATGCTCGATGTATTTGTTTGAAGTTCCCGATGAATTTTGCTTAGTTTCCTGGATGAGAGTCGAGCCAGAGAGGAATAAAAGAAAGAACTTTTTTTCTCTCTCCCTTTTCTTTCAAGCTCCGTTCCCTCTCTCTCTTCCACCAGTTGGGTTGTGAGTTGTGAAAGAGAGGGGGAGGACGAAAAAAAAAGGAAAGAAAAAAAAAGGGGAGCGAAGAAAAAAGATTGGGGTTTCGGTGAAAATAAAGAGGAGGAGCTGGGGTTGGATCCAAAGGCGCATAATTCGATCGGCACTAAATAAACAATGTTTTTGAGGTAACTAATTGCAGTATTTGTATTTTTGCCCCCTAATCATTAGGATTTGGGGGGCTAATCCACTCCTTGTGACCTGTAATTGCCGGTACACTTCAGTGCCAGCTCACAGAGTTAGTGCATGAAGGGGGAGGGGGTTTATTACTTTATTTATCAACACGCTTCTTTCATTGAACATGCACTGGGTGCCACACTACAAAAGACGAATCTGTTCATGCTTCTTTACTGAATTCTGAGTAGTCAATTTTGCTGTACTTTGAGCCATGTTGTTAATATGTCCAAGCTCCTGTTACAAAATAGTATAAAATATGTGAGTCGGGGAAAAGTGGAACAATATCCAAATTATATATTTACGAGGGTAAATCTGCAAAAATATAACAACCGAGCTGTTCAGTTCAGCCGGCTATCACCGGTCAAATGTATTCAGACAAGCAAGACTTGCACCATGCCAGCGCCGCCTAGTGCCGCCTGGTATATTAGCAGGCGCTGCGATAATCTTAAAACTTGTTGATGGTTAATATCTCAATTTTTTTATTTTTTTTAATTTAAATTTAAACTGGGGAGATTTCTTATTGCCGTTGTTGAGGACTTGTTTTTTCTAATGGGCTGACTTGAAGCGGTGGGTCGTCCATCGCCGTCCAGAAACGGGGAGCCAACCTGTCGAGAGGAGTTAGATTTGACACTCAAACGACCCGGTTGTCTTAAGAGAGACCACATAGCCATCAAAAATAACGAGAGGGAAAAAAAAAAAAAAAAAAATAGCATGTCGCCATACGTTATCGGTCTTCTTTATTTCTCTCTTTTAATTTATTTTTGGTTATGACGGCCGTCACTGATTTTTTTTTTTTTTTTTTGGTTAGCGGCCAAGTTAAATTGGTGATTCCAAGTCAGGAAGACAGTCGACGGCACTCATCTAACCGCTAAATTTTGTATTGCTAAAATGATAAGGTGGTCTCAATGGCGGACACACGATGTTTTTCAGTAGAGGACTCTTAAATGTAATAAGAATTTCAGTATAAGCATAAATGTAATATGACAATAGAGAAAAAAAAAGTCATATGCTATAAATAAATAGGGTTTTTTAAAACGTATTTAAATAAATAATTATAAAAACAACCTCTGTAAAAATATTTATCAAAACCAACCTCTGACTGGCCACACCAATGCCGCGTCGGTTTATAGCATATGACTTTTTTTAATCAAAAAGTACTATAATTTCTATTACTACAACTATTGTTAGTAATTATTAGTAGTAGTAATTGTTACTATTTCATTATAATTATGATTATTTATTATTTATAATTATTAGTTTTATTATTATTATTAGTATTATTATTAATGATTATGAGTAACTGTTACCATTATTATTAATTATTATTATTATTAATTGTTGATACTATTATTATTATCATTGGTATCGTTAATTATTATTAATATTATTTGTTATTATAGTTGTTATTATTATTACTACTATTCTTGTTGTTTATATTATTGTTGATTGCAATTAGTATTATTAATTATTATTAGTGTTAGTATTTTTTTGTTTATTTTGGCATTAGCTTCTAAATTATTATTGTTATTATTATTATCTTCAATATTATTAGTATTATGATCATCCTCATTTTTTTCCTCTTACTCCTAAACTCATACCCGTAAACCCGCAACCCAATACTCCATTATATTTATACCTCTCTAATCCTATACCCTAACCCTACTCCTATATCCTAACCTTAATCCATCTTCAACCATTGTCGTCTCTCTTCCTCAGCCGTGAGCACCCAGGCTGCCATGTCTGTCGGCATACCCTCTACTGCCGAACTCCCATCTTCATCTTCCTGCCCGTGGTCTCTCTCCTTGTCAAGCCACCGTCCTTGGCCACCCCCCACTGGTCATGCCTCTTCTCTCTCCCACAGAGCCCCGCAGCCTCTTGTCTCGTCGCCAGAACACCACGTCCTCCTCCTGCAGTAACTCCTCCACAGCCACGCGAGATTACCACCATCCGAGCAACAACTCCACCTCCGCCGGAGCCGCAGCCCCCTTGGATCTATCATCAATCTACTCATCTCCTCCACCGCCTCCTCCACCACCACCTGCAGCCCCCAACGTGATCTGCGTCTTGCCGCCGTCGACGGCCACCTCCCCATACACCCCTGCGTGAGTCCTTCTCTCTCTTTCCTTCTCTGTTTATAGATGTATGTGTAATTATGTGTGAGTGTGTGTTTGTATTTATTTGTGTGCGTGTGTGTGTGGTGTATAGGTATATTTTTGTGTTGTGTGTGCATGTGTGGGTATATTTGTAAATATGTGTGTGTTTGCGTACGTGAGTGTGTGCATGTGTGCATGTGTTTGTGTGTTGTGCTATGTATAAGAGTAAGTGTGTGCACGTGTGTGTGATCCATGTGTTTGGGTTTGGTGTGATATGTTAATGTGTGTGTGTAATGTGTGCATGTATAATTGTGTAACATCCGAGTTATTAAATCCTGATTTAATATATAATCTTTGATTAATAAGATCATATAGAGTATTCAGAAACTATGATTTGATTAAATTAGTGTGATAATGAATTTTTTAGATTTTTCTCGAGAAAATGTTAAGTGACATGAAATTTACATGTACATGTAATGCGTAAATAATTGTATTTGATGAATAATGCTATAACTTAAAACATGTTTAATTGTTAAACCCGCATGCATAGATGGAATTGTACAATTATGCAAAGTATATTTGTATTAATAAAGGATACTACAAATTAGCCACTAATTAAATGCAATTAATTAAGAGGTTAGTGGGATGAGATGAATCATGAGAGATGGAAGGCTAAGATGGGATTAAATTGTTAGGAGAGGATGAAAGGTTGAGATTTGATTGAAATTGGTGAAGTGGAGGTGGCAATTGGAGAGGGCATTGGCATGACACTTGGCTATTGCTGTTAATAATTCTTAGGTATTAAAAAAAAAAAAAACACTCAACAGCCGTTCTCATCTCTCCGTTCTCAAATGAATGGAGAAAGGGAAACCCCAAAGTTTCTCCAAATTCTCTTGCTCAAAAAGGGAAACCCATGAAATTCTTTAAGAAATCAAAATCAACTCTAGATCTACTCTCCCCTAACCTTCTCTCCCACTCTCTGAAACAAGGGGACGCTTGCCCTAAGCATGCGCGGCCACGCGCGCGCCGCGCCAGAGGTTGCACCGGCGGCGCGCGGCCGGCGGCGCGTGAGGCGGGGAGGGTGGCCGACGTGGAGGAGGTGCAAAAGCCCAATTTTTATGCTTCATACATCTCCTTTCCCCATGGTAAGAAGATCAAAACCCTAACTTGTATCTCTCTTTGAGTTCTTCTAATTCTTTCCCTTTCTTTTCATGATGATGGCCGACCATGGTACCGACGGCAAGGCGGAGGCACGGCCATGTCGAAGAGAAGAAAATCTAGGTGAGGGAGATTCCATCTTGATTCAAAACTTATTTCAACTTTCTCAATTTTCAGAAAAAATCCTCATGATATCTAGTGATTAATTTCTGTCAATTAAAGGAGTCTTCAATCTACTTTTCTCCCCATATTTTTCTTGCAAAAATTCTGGACAAACCAATCACTTGAGTGAAATAGCAGATCTTTTCAATATGTGCAGAAATCTGTTAAACAGAATAATCTGTAAATCCGGGCTCAGTTCACCAGTATGTTAGGGTTATATTGTATCATATTATATACCGTTGGAAAGACAATCGAGTCTACTTTCCAACGGTTCATACCATGTTCTTGTCTTTCCAACGGTTCATACCATGTTCTTACCGGATACCTGTACCTCAAGCTACGACTAAAACATTGCATGTTGGTCGAAACTGTCCTGCTGCAGAACTCACTCACAGCTGAGGAGTTTCTGTATATCTAAAACAGTTTAGTTAGATAAAACTGATCATGTAATATATCAATGGAAAGATAATAGAGTCTAGTTTCTAGAAAATCTTTCTTTATTCTATTTCAATATGTAGAATGAGAGTTATTATAAAACACCATTGGTTATCCGGAAAGACTGAACCATTAAAATATATTTAAGCAATGAGTTCATGACTAATGACCGTTGCTAAATCAAACTAATTATGGTATGTGATATATTGTCTAAGAGATATATAGAGCCATAAGACTCCACTTTTCAGTGGTTTATGTCGCATTTCGTTTGGATGTATGTGATAGAGGTCTTGTCGAAACACTACGAGTAAATTGAGAGATAATTGCCAGAGTTGAATGGTGGTTGTAAAAAGGGTGATTCTTGTTGATATAAAAGGCCCACAAACTCTTAATGTGTAGGAATTGAACTTCAAGTTCATTAATTTACAAAGTTAAATTATACCCTTTATGTCTAAAAGAGATATTGAGAACACGGAAGTCTCTCAATTAAATCTAAGCCCTCCTTCTTTTAAAAATTTTGTATACAAAGAAGATGAGATTGTATTCCATATGTCTACACCTGTAATGCCTTGGTTGATACTCTAAGAAAGTCTAAGAGGTAGAAGAGCTGATAAAATATCATGATCTTATAACAAAAGATTTAATTAAGCTATATCCAAAAGTTTGCAATTAGCAAAATATGAGTGATGGAAGCTTCAAAGGATATCTTGACCCTGCAAGGTAGATGTAGTACGTTGGAACTCTCCAACGCTCGTTTTGGACTATTCATTGTTAATTAAACAATCTCCTCTAACGTTCTTTCCAAGCTACCAAATTGCTAGGGGATCTCTATTAAGTAACAAGAGCAACCACGAATACAATAAGAGTATGATTTAATACATAACTCAAGTGTAGTTTAATTCCTTATGTACTAGTTTTGACACGTAGTTGATAAGGTAATTATCTGGGTATGCCATATCATTCTGTATAGTTACATCATCCTCTAATTCTTTTGATCATCTACACTTGGACTCCTTCTAGGCGTGTGGATTATATTGCAGTAGTGTTGTATGCATCATATGTACTAGGAAGAGAAATACTCATGTAACTTCTATACATCACTATTTTTCCTCCTAAATCGAGATTTTATACTTAAAGTCACAAACAGTGCACCTTAAAATGTGAGTATGATATGTGAAGCTTGAAAAATGAAAATCTGATTGTAGAAAAAGTTTTATAGTGAAATGATTCGATGGCTATTCAATGAGTGGGAAGGGCTCGAATTGTACATAGAGTAGTTGAGAAATTTGTTAAAGACTATTAGATTAGGTTATAGGCGAGTAACCTATGTTTATTATCCTAAAGGATCTTTGCGCATAATTACTAATTCTGGTAAGTTGCGGCTATGTCTCTTCTAAATTATTGTCATTTAGTCTTATCACAAATAATTGCACTACAAGTTGATGAAGTCTTTCTAATATTGTCCACCTTATTTCCTCATACTGCATTAGACTGTATTATCCGTGTCACAAAGTAAGGATATGATTTTTCACTAGTAGGAGGGAAAGATTTTATGATGGTTCCTTTATATGAATAATCAAGTTAGCCCGATGAACGATTGAAGGCCGTAAGATACAAATTTGGGTTTAGAAGCCAAGTATTCAATTATGACTATGAATACAACCATTAGGAATTAAGGAAGATAAGACGAGACTACATCCGATAGCAAGATGCGTATGAGTTAACCTTGTATATGCAAACTTAATTAAGTACCCTCATACTCTAATTGTTGACATCTAAGCCCTTCTCAAATTTTGCATGTAAAAAGGGGTCAGTTAGTTAGTGCAAGAATAAGAAGTAGATATGATGGCACAATCAGTGAAAACTATACTAGTGTACAAGTAAAAAGTTAAACTTCCAAAGGTACTAACTGAATGTGTCTATGGTCAAATGAATAGGCCTGAAGCTCTTAATGTAACCAAGTCATGTGGAAATAGAATGACTAATGAGATAGTATATGAATGATTGCCACAAATAACAACCAATGCATCACTACTCGAACCCATATGTGAGTTGGTGACGATAACACTTAATCACCTGAAAGGAGAATGGAAGAACCAATAAACTCTTGATAAACTCAAAATTGATATGAAATTTGATGATCATTTACACTTGCATACTGAACTTAAATCATTAAGTATTATACCTTGTGAATGCGCGTAAAAATTTTGATAAAAGAAATGTGAATGTTGTTAGAGTACAACTATTGAGTAATCATCTATAGTGAATAATTAGAGCAAATTAAAACCTGATTGGTAGGCTAATCAACTCTATCAGTTAAACGATAAAATGTATGAAGGGTGGAGTATAGCTAAATGCAAGACTTACTCGAACAAATTAAGAATTTATGTATTAAAAGTGTAATCAATGGTTAGACGAAATACTGAACGATTGATATTGATAATATTTTTGTGTGTAAATTGATTGTTACATATGAATGATACTGAAGTATAAATATGATTAGGTGTAACATGAAGTATACAGTTATACATGCTCATACACATATGCAGTGAACCACATGAAGTTCTTCAGTAATAGAACTGATGAGCTGCAAAGCAAACCATAGTGTTTATTTGATATTCATATTGTTACTACACTGATTGTTAGCTGCATGTAAATATAAGCATGTATTTCGCTTTATTGCTCATTGGAGGAAGGGGCCGGGCGGGAGCCGGTAGGAGGGGGAAGACGGCGTTATTGCATTATATACGTTCATATATCCGGAGGAAGGCACCATTACTGCGGAAAGACGGTGCTATATACAGATATCCGGAGGAAGGGACCCGTATTGCACGGGCGGAGTGCTAAGATATCGGAGGTTTGTGATGTATGATATACATATATTTGCATCTTTACAAATGATTGAGAATGAATGACTATGTGTGATACATATGTGTGTGTGTGACACTAGGGGTATGTTTGGACCGCATATGATAATGAAAACATTAGAATACAGATTTAGCTGATTAAAATGAAATACTGTAAATTGTGTGAAAGTGTACATGTTAATCCATGCATTACTTGAAGTGTGATGCGATATTGTATTATGAGAAGTATGATAGGATTATATATTATATAAGTATGGCTTGTGATGTATGTGTTGTCTGAATACATAAACTAGGTTTATGGCATAACTATAGTGGTTGGTGTATTATAGTATAGAATATAAGACACGTGAGTAACACACACTATGTACACATATGACGAGTTTAAATAACTAAGCAAAAAATTTTATTTTTATGTAACTCATAAATCTTATCACACGGAAAGATGAAAATCTAAGAAATGAATGGGAAGTACGATCAGAGAGTCCGATCGTCCCCAGAAATTTTAGAGACCGGGGTATTGATTATTAAACCATGGGATCCCTTTGATTCTTTGTCTTCTTACTGTTTCAGAATTCTCGTATTACTTGAATATTCATACTTCTCATTGATATGTTATCATCTCCTGATTTATTCCTACTCTACTCACTGAGCTATTGAGCTCACCCCCTTCCAGTTCTTATGTTTTCAGGTTGCGTGGAAGGCAGGTGCCTGGCTTAGCTGCGTGGATATAGCAGTGGCATTTACTGTGATATATTTATTCTATGTACTAACTTGTGATGTAACTGGAGTAGTTAAATGGTGTGTATATGATTACAGTTTGAGATAGATGTTTACTAAGAATCCCTCTAGATTATGGTGATGAGTTAAAGTTATAGTAAAAATCTATGTTATGTTGTGAATGCTGAGAGGGGTACTCTCAAGTGTACGTTTTCCATATAAGTAGGCAATATCAAGCTGAAATTGTTATTTGGAGAATTAGTAAGCCGTTGTAAGCCAAAATATTATTATGATTGCATGGGTGATTATTGAGTTTGATTTATATGTTCGAATTGAGAATAAGTAGGCTGATGTGAAATACACCTAGAGGGGGGGTGAATAGGTGTAATTGCTAATCTAATGATCTTTTTAAACTTAATTGAATGAGTGATGCAACGATCTCTCAAAACACGACTAAGAGCCGAATACCCCATGAGAGGTTCTGAACTCCTTCCTCCCAATTCCCCTTAAAATGGGTTAGAGGTGCGCAATGCAACCGTGTTGTATGAGATTTGATCGATCAAGAGATGAATGAAATGCTATGATGAAATACACACAATCAACAACACAAGTAAAACAAACAAGAGAAGATTGCACAAAGAAAAGGGTTAGTTCTCAAGCAAATAATTGAAGACAATATAAAGCAAGAGAAATGTAAAGTAAGAATAACGCAAGGCAATCGCAAACACAATTGATTTGTTTCGAGGTTTGAGCCACCGCTCTAGTCCCCGCCTTCACCTCCGTGAAGGGTTTCCACTATCCACCGAGGATGCCGTACAAGTTTGGTCTACCGAAGACCCCAAGCCCTTAGCTTCACAACTTACAAAGAACTCCACCTAGGAGTTGTCTCCACAAGAACAAGGATCACAAGAACAATAGTGATCTCCTCAAGATCACAAAACTCTTTCTCAATCTCTTTTACAACACTCTCACTCTTTTTACAACTTCTCTATAGTATGAGTAAAGGACTTTTGGCTCTATGAAGTGTGGTGAGAAAACTTCAGTTGTAGAGTGATATGGCAATCAAACACAACTGAAAAACAAACTTTAAAAGAGTTGGAAATGAAAGCTTTGAAACAATTTTTCTCTTTCTCTTGAAAACAATGAAAACCAAGGCTTTTTCTAAGTAAATAACAAAGACCTATTGCCCTCTATTTATAAGGAGAGAATAGGTTAAAACTCTTCTCTTTACACCTAATTTGACCTGCAAAAAGCCTCCAACAACTCTCTAAAACTCTGATAAAGAAGACAGAAAAAACAGATTTTCAGACTTGCCCAAAGAGGAAAGAGCCGTTGGCCAGCAGCAGGCTTGGCGGTCGACCGGTCCGGTCGACCGTCGCCTTGCTGGCAAAGAGCCGTTGGGCTCCGGTCGACCGGTCCGGTCGACCGTCTCCTCAAAGGAAACACAGTTTCCTTAGTGCGGTCGACCGGGCGGTCGACCGAAACAAACCGAGAGTGGCCTGCTTACAGTCGGTCGATCGGGCCGGTCGACCGACAGACGTGCACAAACGTGCACGTCCTGACACAGGCGTCGGTCGACCGGGCGGTCGGCCGGTCAACCTGAAACAGGGAAAACTGGCAGGATTTTGAGTTGGAAAATTTTGTGAAAAAATATTTTGAGATACTTATAACTAAGTATTATGCAATAATAGTCTATACACATGTTTTAAACAAGATATTCAATTTGTAACAAGTTTGGATACATGTATATATAAACTTAGGCATAAAACTTAGAAACAAACATTTTTAAAACATAGAATTTTGTAAGGAAAAAGTGTGTGTGTGTATCCTAGAGCCAAATATCATATACTCAAACTTTAACATTCTATTCTTACAAAGATCTAAGGACTTCAAGGCTTCAAGAGGGGCTTTCTCCACATGATCTTCAATTTTGCATCTTGAGCCCAATTTGAGTTATCTTGAGTCCAAGTCACCTTCCTTTAGGGAAGAAAACACCTATGCAAGATAGAAAACCTGAAACACACTTAAATAACAAATAATATTAGTACAAATAACTAATATGTTTTGTAATCATCAAAACACACTAAGGACAGGTGATTGTAACCTTGGGCCAACAATCTCCCCCTTTTTGATGATGACAAAACATATAAGTTATTTAAACAAATAAAGGAAGAAGAGCTTGGAAAGCTCCCCCTCAAACAATGCTATGTAAAAAATAACTATGAGTGAGATACATGAAGCATTGAAACACAATATTTTTGAAAACACAATATTTTTTGTCAAAAACTTAAATACCAATTGAAATCAAACTTAATCTTATATACCAATTAAACTTATACTTTTTCTCTTAAACTTATAGTTTTAATCTTTTTCTCCCAAAACTCAAGTAAATAAACAAAACTCAAATTATAAGCAAACTTATTTCTTTTTATTTCTTTTTCTCCCCCTTTTTGTCATACATCAAAAAGGGTTAAAATCAAAACAAGCAAAACACCAAAATAGAAATTTTTTAAGAATCTATCATGCAAACATTCAACTCACCACAAATAAATGAAAATCTAGCATAATCTAGAGGTTTAGTAAAAATATCGGCAAGTTGAAAATCGGTAGAAACATAATCAATATCAATATCACCTTTCTCATAATGATCTCTAAGAAAGTGATACCTAATGTCAATGTGTTTGGTTTTACTATGTTGATTTGCATTCTTTGTCATGTGAATAGTACTAGTATTATCACAAAATATTTTAACATGATCAAAGTGTAAATCATAGTCAAGGAGAGTATGTTTCATCCAAAGAACTTGTGCACAACAAGCTCCGGCTGCAACATACTCCGCCTCGGCGGTTGAAAGGGCTACCGAATTTTGCTTTTTGGAAGACCAAGATACAAGACAATTACCTAAGAATTGACATGTTCCACTTGTGCTCTTCCTATCTACCCTACAACCCGCATAGTCGGCATCCGAAAAACTCGTCATTGAAAATTGGCCGGTTTTCGGATACCACAAACCCATTTCAATAGTGCCCTTTAGGTATCTAATTATGCGTTTAACCGCAATTATGTGAGATTCTTTAGGACAAGATTGAAAACGTGCACAAAGACAAACGGAAAACATAATATCCGGCCTACTAGCCGTCAAATAAAGCAAGCTACCTATCATGCTACGATATAATTTAATGTCTACACTTTTACCTTGTTCATCCTTGTCAAGCTTTGTAGTTGTTGCCATGGGAGTTTTGCTTACTTTAGATTCTTCAAGCCCGAACCTCTTGATTAGTTCCTTTGTGTACTTGGCTTGATTGATGAAGATCCCATCCTTCCTTTGCTTGATTTGGAGTCCAAGGAAATAGTTGAGTTCCCCCATCATAGACATTTCGAATTCATCCTTCATGCATGATTCAAAAGCTTGGCAAAGAGATTCATTAGTAGAACCAAAAATAATATCATCTACATAAATTTGCACAATAAGAATATCATTTTCTACATGTTTTGTAAACAAGGTTGTATCAATTTTACCTTTCTTAAAACCATTTGAAATCAAAAATGAAGAAAGTCTTTCATACCAAGCCCTAGGGGCTTGTTTTAAACCATAAAGAGCTTTATCTAATTTAAAAATAAAATCCGGATGTGTAGGATCAACAAACCCGGGGGGTTGTTCAACATACACTTCCTCTTCAATAAAACCATTTAGAAAAGAACTTTTAACTTCCATTTGAAACAATTTAAAATCTTTATATGAGGCAAATGCTAGTGTCATCCGTATGGTTTCAAGCCGTGCTACGGGTGCAAAGGTTTCTTCAAAATCGATTCCTTCGATTTGAGTGTAACCTTGGGCAACTAACCTAGCTTTATTCCTAACAACGTTACCTGATTCATCCAACTTGTTCTTAAAGATCCACTTAGTACCAATTGTTGGTCTATCGTGGGGCCTAGGAACAAGGTGCCAAACTTGGTTGCGCTCAAATTGATTGAGTTCCTCTTGCATAGCTAGCAACCAATATGAATCGGCCTCGGCTTCGAGGACGTTCTTGGGTTCAACATGAGAAATAAATGCATAATGTCCACAATAGTCATGAAGTTTAGAGCGAGTTGTTACCCCTTTTGATACATCACCTATGACGAGGTCCTTGGGATGATGTGGATTGTATCTCCAATCCTTTGGAAGTTGTTGAGTGGGCTCTTCTCCATTTGTTTGATCTTTATTTCCTTGAGCCTCTTGTATTTTAGCTTCACTTCCTTCATCATTCTTTGGCTTGTCTCCCATAGTAGGTGTATCCTCCAAGGTCACTTTCTCCAAGCCTTCATGCAAAGCATCTATTTTTACAACATTCTTAACAAACAAGTTAGATTCCTCAAACTTAACATGTATAGATTCCTCAATAGTCAATGATGACCTATTGAAGACTCTATAAGCCTTACTAGTACTAGAATAACCCACAAATATAGCCTCATAAGATTTAAGATCAAATTTTCCTAAATTATCTTTTGTATTTAAAACAAAACATTTGCATCCAAAAACCTTGAAATATGAAACATTTGATTTTCTAGAAAAGTACATTTCAAAAGAGGTTTTTTGTAGTATTTTTACACAAGAAAACACGATTTGATATATAGCATGATGTATTAACGGCCTCGGCCCACAAATAATGTGGTAGACCGTATTCACTAAGCATTGTCCTAGCCATCTCTTGCAAAGTTCGATTTTTCCGTTCAACTACTCCATTTTGTTGTGGAGTTTTAGGACAAGATAGTTCATGCTTTATTCCATGTTCTTCACAAAAGTGGTAAAGGGTTGGTTAATGAATTCACCTCCTCTATCACTTCTTATTCTTAAAATCGAAACATCTTTTCTTTTTCAACTCTTTTCTTAAAAGTTTGGAAATACGAAAATACTTGATTTTTATGCTCAAGAAAGAAAACCCAAGTAAAACGTGAAAATCATCAACTAAAACAAATGCAAATCTATTCCCACTTAGACTTTTGGTTTGTGTAGGGCCAAATAAATCCATGTGGATTAACTCCAAAGGACGTGATGTCATGATATCCTTAATTGACTTGAAAGAAGACTTAGTTTGTTTCCCAAATTGACATGCGTCACAAACTCGGTCCTTTTCAAAATTCAAACAAGGAATACCTTTCACCATTTCCTTTGTGTTAAGCCTAGATATATGGTCAAAAAAAATGTGGCCTAATCTTCTATGCCACAACCAAGAGTCGTCATCGAGGGCTTTTAAACATGTAATATTACAAGACATATTTAACATATCTATCATATAAACATTACTTTCACGAAAACCGGAAAACACACAAGCATTAGAAATTCTATCAATTACTTTACAAACAACATTATCAAAAACTACATCAAAACCTTTATCACATAATTGACTAACACTCGAGAGATTATGCTTGAGGCCGTCAACTAAAACTACATTCTCAATTAAAGGGGATGTGCCAAGTTTTACATTACCAATACCGATGATTTTACCCTTGGCGTCATCTCCGAAGGTGACGGTGCCACCTTCATGGTATCTTGATAGGGTTGCAAAGTTGTTGATATCCCAAGTCATGTGCCTTGAGCAACCACTATCAAGATACCACAATCCTCTACGTCGTTGGGCTTTGGAAGGTACCTATATCATTTAACAAAGTTGTTAACTTTGGTACCCAAACTTTCTTGGGTCCTTGAAAGTTAGTGTTTCGAACCCAAACATTATGAAAAGATGCACTTAGTCTATCATAGCAAAAATTGGCTAAGTGTCCTTTCCGCCCACAATGTGAACATGAGAACACTCTTCCATACATGAATGCATGATGAGTGTGTGAAGTGTGAGCATGCTTTGGGGGTTTGCCACGATGTAAAGGTTGTGTGGTATGAACATGAGCATGAGCATGATGAACATTTTTCTTAGGGGCTTGTTTCTTAGGAAATATGGCCTCTATCTTCTTCTTATCAAACTCACTACACTTTTTCAAAACAATACCTAAAGAATCTATTCTTTTCTTAAGCATGGTAATCTCATTAGCATCAACAAATGGGGACTTGCCTTTACAAGAAGTCTTATATTTATCAAATTCATTTTTAGTGGAAACCAAAGTAGAATGCAAGTCATTATTTTCTTTAGAAAGATTTACAACTTGAAGACTAAGAGATTCATTTTCCTTTTTCATTTTAAATATTTTTTCTTTAAGAAGTCATAATTATGAGATAATTCTACAAAAGCTTCTCCTAACTCATCCATAGAAAGTTCATCATTAGGAGAAGTGGAAGGGGTTACCTTGCTTGTGCTTTCATTTGCCATGAAGCACATGTTGGCGGTATCAATCTCCTCCTCGGATTCGCTCTCGGAATCCCATGTAGCTTTCATTGCCTTCTTCTTGTGAGGCTTCTTTGAGGTGGAGGGCTTCACTTTATCCGGACACTCCGCCACTATGTGTCCCGGTCTTTGGCAATTGAAGCATATGATCTTTCTTTCTTCTTTGCCTCCTTGCCATCTCCTTCTACCTTGGAATTTTGCCTTGTTGTACATCCTCCGGACATTCTTGACAAGAAGTGAGAGCTCTTCGTCATCTTCTTCTTCATCGTCTTCGTCGGAGTGTGTGGATTGGCTTTTGAAGGCTATAGTCTTCTTCTTGGAAGGAGCCATGTCCTCCCTCACTTTCCTCTCCATCTCATGAGTTTTGAGGTTCCCAATGAGACCAATTAGCTCCATCTCCTCCTTGTCATTGAGTTCCTTCAAGGTTGTTGCTTTTACTTCCCATGAAGGAGGAAGAGCCCGGATGATCTTTCTTACTCTTTGATCGTTATCAATAGCATCACCTAGAGAAGAAAATCCATTAGTAATCTTTGTAAATCTTGTAACCATATCATCTATGGTTTCATTTTCTTGCATGTAAAAATTCTCATATTGGGACCGAAGAAGGTCAATCTTAGCCCTCTTCACTTGTGAGGTCCCTTCATGTGTAACTAGTAAATGTGTCCAAATTTCATATGCGGACTTGCAATGAATAACTCTAGCTATGTCATCATCATTAAGGGCTTGAAGTAGTGCATAGTGAGCCCTAGCATTGGCATCAAATTCTTTGGTCTCTATTTCGGACCAAGTGGATTCATCACCGGGGGGTGCACTAAAGGGTTTGGTCACGGCCTTTGCAACTCGACTACCTAGAGATTGCAAGAAAATGGTCATCTTAACCTTCCATATGGGAAAGTTAAGTCCATCAAACTTAGGGGGTGTCTTAATACCATCGGCCATCTTTACTAAGTGAGAATGAATGAAATGATTAGCAATATTAGGATCTTTCTAAGATTGTTAAGCCAAGAGCCTAGTAACCAAGCTCTGATACCAATTGAAATACACCTAGAGGGGGGTGAATAGATGTAATTGCTAATCTAATGATCTTTTTAAACTTAATTGAATGAGTGATGCAACGATCTCTCAAAACACGACTAAGAGCCGAATACCCCGTGAGAGGTTCTGAACTCCTTCCTCCCAATTCCCCTTAAAATGGGTTAGAGGTGCGCAATGCAACCGTGTTGTATGAGATTTGATCGATCAAGAGATGAATGAAATGCTATGATGAAATACACACAATCAACAACACAAGTAAAACAAACAAGAGAAGATTGCACAAAGAAAAGGGTTAGTTCTCAAGCAAATAATTGAAGACAATATAAAGCAAGAGAAATGTAAAGCAAGAATAACGCAAGGCAATCGCAAACACAATTGATTTGTTTGAGGTTCGAGCCACCGCTCTAGTCCCCGCCTTCACCTCCGTGAAGGGTTTCCACTATCCACCGAGGATGCCGTACAAGTTTGGTATACCGAAGACCCCAAGCCCTTAGCTTCACAACTTACAAAGAACTCCACCTAGGAGTTGTCTCCACAAGAATAAGGATCACAAGAACAATAGTGATCTCCTCAAGATCACAAAACTCTTTCTCAATCTCTTTTACAACACTCTCACTCTTTTTACAACTTCTCTATAGTATGAGTAAAGGACTTTTGGCTCTATGAAGTGTGGTGAGAAAACTTCAGTTGTAGAGTGATATTGGCAATCAAACACAACTGAAAAACAAACTTAAAAGAGTTGGAAATGAAAGCTTTGAAACAATTTTTCTCTTTCTCTTGAAAACAATGAAAACCAAGGCTTTTTCTAAGTAAATAACAAAGACCTATTGCCCTCTATTTATAAGGAGAGAATAGGTTAAAACTCTTCTCTTTACACCTAATTTGACCTGCAAAAAGCCTCCAACAACTCTCTAAAACTCTGATAAAGAAGACAGAAAAAACAGATTTTCAGACTTGCCCAAAGAGGAAAGAGCCGTTGGCCAGCAGCAGGCTTGGCGGTCGACCGTCCGGTCGACCGTCGCCTTGCTGGCAAAGAGCCGTTGGGCTCCGGTCGACCGTCCGGTCGACCGTCTCCTCAAAGGAAACACAGTTTCCTTAGTGCGGTCGACCGGGCGGTCGACCGAAACAAACCGAGAGTGGCCTGCTTACAGTCGGTCGACCGGGCCGGTCGACCGACAGACGTGCACAAACGTGCACGTCCTGACACAGGCGCCGTCGACCGCGGTCGGCCGGTGGTCAATCTGAAACAGGAAAACTGGCAGGATTTTGAGTTGAAAAATTTTGTGAAAAAATATTTTGAGATACTTATAACTAAGTATTATGCAAAAATAGTCTATACACATGTTTTAAACAAGATATTCAATTTGTAACAAGTTTGGATACATGTATATATAAACTTAGGCATAAAACTTAGAAACAAACATTTTTAAAACATAGAATTTTGTAAGGAAAAATGTGTGTGTGTATCCTAGAGCCAAATATCATATACTCAAACTTTAACATTCTATTCTTACAAAGATCTAAGGACTTCAAGGCTTCAAGAGGGGCTTTCTCCACATGATCTTCAATTTTGCATCTTGAGCCCAATTTGAGTTATCTTGAGTCCAAGTCACCTTCCTTTAGGGAAGAAAACACCTATGCAAGATAGAAAACCTGAAACACACTTAAACAACAAATAATATTATTACAAATAACTAATATGTTTTGTAATCATCAAACACACTAAGGACGGGTGATTGTAACCTTGGGCCAACATGATGTTGGCTGAAATTATTGTGAGATGAAATGTATATAAGGATTGATCAATGTTTACAAAGGAGGTGCTGCCAAAATTTTCAAAAATATTAGAGATCAAAATGGATGTTTATGTTAACTGAGATTAACAAATCTGGGACCGTTACAAATTGTGTGTTGGGAGAACGTGTGTGAGTGTATGTGTGTTTTCGAGTGTACATGCATACATGGGTGACTGTGTTAGTGGGTGGATGTGACTCGGTATTTCTCTCCTTATATCTCAGTCTTTCTCTGTATGTGTATTTAGTTACGTATTGCAGCGTTACGGACTCGCTCATATGATCCGGACTCAGTAACAGGAGAATTCGGATTCATGTTTACTATAGACCCGATATGCTGGTAATTCGAAGACCTGACCCGCGAGCCGACTTGGAGATCCACACCGTCTCGGGTAGTGTAGACCAAACGGCGATTCGGACCCAGAACCGTATCATTTCATGTGATTGTTTCTCTTATTCGCTTATTTTATTTGTGTGGTTATTCATATTATTTCATGCAATATCGGTGAGTGTTTGATTTCGTTGTATTTTTATTTAGTGATAGCGAATGTTTATATTATGTATGCATTTTAAAATTATGCCTTATCGTGAGTGTTTACATTTGTCTAGTTAATGTGAGACTTTATTCTCGTTGCATTTTTACTTATTTTGTTAATGGTTAAATTGTTAAGTTATTATTAGTTAGTTAGTTTAATTGTCTAATTTCTAGTATTTAGAATGACTACAATGTTTATGATTTAGAGTCTGCTTCTGATGACTAACTATTTTTGATCGGGAGATTGGATTATTTTCGGGAGATTGGATTAGTCGGATAGTGGAGGTATCAGTCATGTTGTGGATTATTAAGTGTGATTTACTATACGATATGAGAGTTTAGATATATTATAGATGATGGATAAGATATGATATTGATGTTAAAATGTATATGGACTCCTTATTTGATGCTGAGACATTAGAGATCAATTATTCATGTGTAGTTGTGATAAATATTAGTATAGCATTCGGTTGATCTTGAATTTGATTGGCTCGGATAAAGGCGTATTTCTTATGTGAATTATTTATTAGACCTGTATTTGGTGATAATTAAGATGGGGATTCATTTGTATTTTGAGAGTGGATTATATATGATGTTACTTTATTAAGAGACTGATCTTTTTGATACTTGGACTTGTATGAACTTATTTAGAGTTGGAGTTGGTGTGAGATTTATATTTTTTTATTGAATTTGAATAGTGCACAGATGAGATTAACGATTATTGGATTATTGATTGTGAGGATTCTGAATTCTATTCACTGATTAGTTTATTATTGAAATCACCTAGAAGGGGGTGAATAGGTGGCTAGCTAATCTAAAGGTGAATTAATGCGAAATTAAAACTATTTATGCAAACTAAAAATTCACAAGTTAAACACACCAAGTATAATCTAAGAGTGTAGCCGGATTCCCTGTGAAGGGCTCCGGACTAACTCCTCAAGATTCCTCTAGATAAGAGTTGAGGTGCCGCTATGGCTCTCTTGGTTGAATACAAGTGTGAGCAAACAAACCCAAGCATATAACAATTTGAGCATAATATATATCAAGCATATAAAGATGTAAGCAATATAAGCATGTAAGATATAAAGACAAGTAAGAGATAGAGAGAGAGCAATCCAAACACGGAGAGTTGTTTCGAGGTTCGAGCACACTTGCTCTACGTCCCCGCCTTCAACACTATGAAGGATTTTCACTAAAACCGATCCCACCGGATCACTCGGTACCGCAACACCTACAAGTGAGTTCACACTAGAACTTCTTTGACTCTCTAGTCCTCTCTTGTTTCCGCAAAAACACACACGCAAGCACACAAGCTTACCGAGGCCGCACCTTTACACCGAGTTCTAACTAGAACCCAAACAACGCGAACCCGCAAGTCCGCCGCCTCAAAACAAGAATGAGAACTTTGGTGATCACAACACTTTGATCACCTAAAATCACTCTCACAACAACTCTCCTATAGGATAGATATATCAATGGAAAGCTCAAGTATGTGTGCGAAAAACAAAGATGGATGTGATGGTGAAAACTCAAGAAAATCACTTTTGGAACTCTTGATAAACTCTCCTTTTGATTTGGAAATATTAGCTCTAAAACTTGTAGAGAAAATCACTGAAATAGGTATGCAAAACTAGCCCAAAAACTCTTTTGAAATCTTGTAGAAAACAACCTAGGGAGCCCCATTTTATAGGCTCCAAAAATCTGTCCGTTGGAAGCCAACTCAGCAGCTCTGACTGCTGACGGTCGACCGCCCGGTCGACCGCCAACGGTCGGATTTTCGACCGTTGGGAAGGTTGGTCGACCGGCCGGTCGACCGCCAACTGGGCAATGGCCTAGCGGTCGACCGCCCGGTCGACCGGGCCATTTCCAGAGAGCAGACACTCTCTGGCGGTCGACCGTGCGGTTGACCGGCCCAACCTGTGCAAGTCTGTGCACATCGGTCGACCGAGCGGTCGACCGACTTCTTGTCCGGTCGACTGTCCGGTCGGACTGACAGAGGGTCAGTCCAGGCAAATATGGGGATTAAAAACTTGATTTTTTACCTTTGATAAAATCCCATAAATCCACAAAAAGTCTACAAAATAAGTTCAGTATTATATTTTGATATACAACATGTTTGAGTAAAAATCAAAACATGTTACAAACATTTTGAACTATTTTTGTAATATGGAAGTTTTGCCTTAAACAAAAATCTGTATTTTTTCAAAATGATTTTTCCAAATGGAAAACCGATTTTGCCAAACTCCTCCCAATATAAAAATAAGATATTCTAAATACTTTTAAAGCTTTGAGTGTATGGAAATGATCCACTACACATATATGATGAAATATCTATGTTTTTGACGTTAAGCTCTAAAATGGTTTTGGTTAAAACACATGTATATATGAAACTCCAAAAATCAAAACATATTTTTTCCAAAATGAAAATCTTTTTTAACTCTTTTGTGTGTGAGTGTATATGATACTTTGAGCATTCCACCAACTAATCTATCCTTTACATTTTATATAAAATAAAATCTTACTAAAAACAAAGGTAGACAGGAGTCTTCTCTTGAAGGTCTTCACGTGAAAATTTTCTTCTCCTTTTTGACTTGGTCTAAGCCTTGAAATAAAGAGCTAGACTCCTCTTGAGTACTTGATGTGGTCTTGATGCACAAGCTCTTGAATCAACACATTCTAGCTCCAAAACTTGACTTGAAATCTTTTGTTGAAGCTAAACACCTGCTAAGATCTTGATCATATATCTGAGACTAATTAAATACAAGATCATTAGTACTATAACTATATGAGTTAATCATCATCAAAACTAGAGTGATGGGCCTTTGGCCAACAATCTCCCCCTTTTTGATGATGACAAAACTCATGAAGTTATATATGCATGGATTAAAGTTAAGCTTCATGGAAGCTCCCCCTTAACTCATGCATAACAATAAACCATAGATATAGCAATGAAGTGCATGAAATAAAACAATATATGTGCATCATAAGGTGAGAGAAACATGCAAACATCTAAAGTTCTTTTCCCAAAAACTTTCTCCCCCTTTTTGTTTAAACTTTCAAAAATCATTCTCTCCATTTTGTGAAAACATAAGATGCATAAACTCAATATATGCAACACTCAAATATGCATATATAAACTCAAATAAGATGTTAAACTCAATATATGCAAACACTCAAATATGCATATATAAACTCAAAATCTTTCTCCCCTTTTTTGTCAATCATCAACAAAGGGGTAAAATAAAATAAATTAAGAATAAGGATATATATGTGATATACATTCATGAAGAGGAAGATGCTAAGTTAGCTTCTATACATACATGCATTACATAAAGAAGGGATGACAAGTCCTAACTCACATAATGCACAATATAGCATAAGTGGAGATGTTAAGCTCCCCTACACACGTGTATCACATAAAGAAGAGATGTCAGCTCCTCAATATAAGATACACTCAACACGAATCTATATGTAGAAGAGATGTTAAGCTCTCATTGCATATAAACAATACATATCAAAACATTTTTAAAATACTAATTGTAAATAAACAATACAAATTTTAAATTTTTCTTAAATCAACATATCAATTTGAGATATCACAAGATTTTGATACCGTATGAAATAGAAATTTATGATACCAATTGAAATTGAAACATTTGTACATTTTGATACCAATGAAAGAAAATATTTTATGTTTTGATATCAATTGAAATATATGGTAAATTTTGATACGAAATAGGTAAAACACATTGATACCAAATGAAATTTAAACCCAATTAAAAATTGAAACATATTGATACCAATTGAAGTATATTGTAAATATTGATACCAATAAAAATACCAATTGAAAATAATACATAAGCTTATTAAAATACCAATTGAGATACCAATTAAAATCAAGATTTAGATCAAGCTTAGCATAAACATACTTTGTACTTTAAACATGTAAATATCTTAGTGAATCAAGCACAAGCAAATCAATATATGTATGAAAATGAGAATACCAATAGAAATTGATATTATTTGAAATTTAATGCATACATATATAGAAAACAAATATGAGTATACACAAAATATCAATTGTAATACCAATTGAAAATATGATGTGAATCAAGTATATAACTCATAAAATCCACCCTTTTCATGCACATGATAAAAGATATTTAATTTGAGCATACAAGGCATGATCGCCCATCCATCCGCCCTTTAAGGGGTGGTAGGGTTTCAAAAATAAGAGTTTGAAAATATTTTAGCATAATTTGAAAATTCTACCAATTGAAAAATAAATAACTAGTTAAAATAATTTTTACAAACTAGTTAAAGATCCTTCAAAACATGAAAACAAATCATATATATTTCATGAAACATTATAAATACGCAAGAGTTGACACTCGATATCTATAAAGCTCAAAAATTCTCATGAAAACAATGTCTTGAGTAAACAAATAAAGTGTGAGTGTACAAGAATTATGTAAATAGCATTTTCATGAAAATAGTCAATAAGGCTCAAAACATGAATATCATTTTATCAAAAAAAATATGAAAATCATAAAGATTTTATTTTTCCATTTAAAAACAAACTTCAAGGTATATGTATGATTTATCAAAACTAACAATATGCATACATTCCCAAACATAAAAGGAGTTCATAATAGTATTTCATGAAGATAAGAGACTCAAGGCTATACATGCAGATTTATTAGTTTTGGACAAAAATTACATATACATGAAGCAAAATATGAAAATAGGCAAAACATGTATAAATGAGGTAATCATCAAAACTAGTCTATACAAGCGCATGTAATGAGTACAAATTAGTAATGAAGTGCAAATATATGAATCAAATATTGGTCACTACTTGTACAAGTGTATACACAAGTTTTGACAAAATTACATCTAAACAAGTATTTACCATATGAAGCACAAAACATGATTATTTTAACAAACACTAATCATGCTAAAAATTATAAAATATAAAAGCATGTAAAATAAATGGAGTTTAGAGATAGTTACCAAAACACATGACCTACACTCCAAGTCTCCAAAACATGGCGGTCTTCCCACCAAACTTCCTTAATAGTGATGCATCATTTGTAGTGTCTATCAAGCTCATGCATCCACCACCAAGGCACCAATCCTCTCACGTTATGTGAGAGCCCACCTACATCAAATACAAAACGTGGAGATTTTGGTGCCCATTTTCTTTTGGGTTCTCGGGGGTTAGCATTGTAAGGAACCCAAACATTTTTATTAGCAAATTATAAAATTTATCTTATCATAACAAATTTTGCTAAATGCCTTTGCGGTCGCAATGTGTACACTTGTACACTCTAGCATGCATATGTGTATGAGTGTGATCATGACGTGCAAAGTGTGCATGTGCATGTTGTGGGTGATGTGAATGAACATGTGGAGCTTGTTTCTTTTGAAACAAGGTTTTCAATATTTTATGGTTAAATGCACAATTGCTCAAAGTTGAGCCCAAATAATTTATTCTGTTTTTCAAAAATTTAATCTCATTTTGATCAATGGTTGCATGAAAAGTATGATGAGAATGAGAATCAACATTCTTTTTCTTTTAGAATATTTCCTTTTCTTTTTCAACAATCTTTCTTTTCAAGGAGTTATTTTCATTTAAAGCAATCTCTTTTTGTTTTTTTCACCAACTAATTTTATTTTTCAAAGATTATATCCTTCACTAAAATCATTTAATTTTGAAGATAAGAAAATATTCTCCTTTTTCAAGAAATCATTTTCTTTTGAACATATGCAAGTTTATTTTGAAATGAATCTTTTTCTACTAAAATGGAATCATATTTGTTTTTCAATTTCTTGTTATCCTTTTTAGTAATTCATATTTTTTAAGAAATTGTTTGACAAAATGATTCAAGCTCATTATAAGACATATCAACACCCTCTTCTAACTCGGATTCAGTATTTATATCAAGGGGTTTATCTCTTGACCATGTAGCATACGTTGGAAGTCTCACTTCCAACATCCGAGTCGCTCCCCGCATAGTATTGCTCTTATTCGTCAAGGGAGACTATTGTGTTCCATACTACAAAAGCTGAAACAAGATTAGTAACCCTACATAAATAATCATCATTTAGGTACTCTTTAAGCATGAATGGCTTTTGCATTAGCCTCTAGATTTTTACCATTTAAACAATAAGACCTTTTAATAGTGGCAAAATAAACATGAACATTTAGGACTTTGAGGTACAAAGACATCTTAACCTTTCAAGTTTGGATGTTAAGAATATCAAAAGTGGGAGGTGACATGAAATCCATGTGTGTGTAAACAAATATTGTGATTAGCTATAAATGAGGATCTTTAACTCAAGTTTATTAGACCCAAATCAAGAGCACTTGCTCTGATACCAATTGAAATCACCTAGAAGGGGGTGAATAGGTGACTAGCTAATCTAATGGTGAATTATGGAATTAATACAGAATTAAAACTATTTATGCAAACTAAAATTCTCAAGCTAAACACACCAAGTATAACCTAAGAGTGTAGTCGGATTTTCCGTGAAGGGCTCTGGACTAACTCCTCAAGATTCCTCTAGATAAGAGTTGAGGTGCCGCTATAGCTCTCTTGGTTGAATACAAGTGTGAGTAAACAAACCCAAGCATGTAACAATTTGAGCACAAATATATATCAAGCATATAAAGATGTAAGCAATATAAGCATGCAAGATATAAAGACAAGTAAGAGATAGAGAGAGCAATCGCAAATACAGGAGAG
>JAVJIF010025728.1:0-64479 GCA_038442645.1 Agave tequilana | reverse complement strand
TCCGAGAGCTTGTAGGTGTTGGGCACCGAGGAGTGATCCATTGGGATTAAGCATAGTGGAAATCCTTCGTGTGTCGAAGGCGGGGATGTAGAGCAAGTGTGTTCGAACCTCGAAACAAATCCCTTGTGTTTGCGATTGCTCATTCTCTCTCTCCCTTACTTGTTTATATCTTGCATGATATTATTGTGTTTATCTTTACATACTTGATATTCATATTGTGCTTAATTGATATATGCTTGGGGTTTGTTTGCTAACACTTGTATTTAACCAAGAGAGCCAACGCGGCACCTCAACCCTTATCTAGGGGAATCTAGAGAAGTTAGTCCAGAGCCCTTCACGGGGAATTCGGCTACACTCTTGTGTTATACGTGGTGTTTAGTTTAAATAGTTTGTTTAGGTCATAATAGTTTTTAATTCCGCATTATTTGTCATTAAGTGACCATTAGATTAGCCATCACCTATTCACCCCCCCTCTAGGTGATTTACATCAAACTCTTCTGTAGAGAAGAAAGCCTTTGCATATATAGCAAGCACTCCTGAGGAGATGGCCAGGCGCTTTGAACAGCAAGCCCAGGCCAGAGGGAACAACTCGATATGATTCGTTCCCAACAAGAATCTATCAATACCCTCAGGCAGATGCTTTCATAATTGCTTGAGAGCAGGAAGAAGCCAAAGGCCAAGACTCCTTCTAAGAAGTCTAAGGGCAAACGAAAGGAAGGGGAGAGCTCGTCTTCTGTGCATACAAAGGAGGAGGAACAGTCCAACTCCGAGTCGTCTAAGTTTCCGTCCGAAGAGGAAGGCAATTCAGAGAATGAGGGCACTCATTCTAAAAGGATGAATAAACTGGAATAGCGTCTTGAAGTCCTCGCCAATCGGAAAGGCCTCCAAGAAGCAGGAGGAGTAGTCCGGCCATACCCGGTTGAGTGGGATCTTATCCCGTACCCTCTAAAGTTCAAAGATCCGACCCTACAGGCCTTCGATGGTAAAGGATCACCGAACCAACACATTTACTACTTCAAGTCTCAGACAGGGAATGTTTGTTCATGGCACTCTGAAGGGACTCGCTTTCGAATGGTTCATGAAGCTCCCAGAAGGCTCCATCAGGAACTGGGTTATCTGGAGAAGCTTTTCCTTACACGCTTCTTCGAAGACGACTCGGAGATTACCATACCAACCCTCCTAACGATGAGGCAATGAAAAGGAGAGTCGGTTAAAGCATTTGTAGAGAGATTTCAGAATATGGCACTTCGATATCCTAGCGGTATGACCCAGGCCACCCTGGTGGAAACATGTCGTCACAATTTGCAAACCTCACTCCTAACTCAAATAGGAGTTACTGAAAGCCGTACCTAGAAATAATTAGTTCAGCAGGGCGAACAGGCAGAAGAGATTGTCGCCAGGGTTGAAAACAAGCCCAGACTCGAAAAGTCGACAAGACGCACGCTGGAAGTATCTTTCCAATCGAAAAGGAATGACATATTGGCGACAGAGACAAAGTTTCCCGTTAAACCTCAGCTGACCATAGGGGGTAGTTCTTCAAGTCAGCTGCACGCTAACAAACAATACTCCTTCAAGGACGAGCATGTCGATTCGTTATTCAAGTTACTCAACAAGAGCAACAGACTAAAGCTTCCTGAAGCTAGATGTCTGAGGAGGCCGACAAGACTGACAATCCCAACTGCTGCTTGTACCAAAGGATGTTGAGGCAACATACCAGAGAGCTATGAATGCAATTTTTCACGAGCATATACGTAAAATAGTGGAATGCTACGTTGACGACATTGTAGTGAAAAGCCGTGCCAAAGGGGATCATATAGCAGATCTGAAGACGGTATTCGATATCATGCGGACGCATCAATTGAAGATGAATCCCACCAAATCCTTCCTGATGGTGGCCATAGGTAAATTCCTAGGGTTGGTTGTAACTTCCAAAAGAATCCACCTCGACCCAGAGAAAGTCCGCACTGTCCAGGAGATGCAACCTCCAAAAAGTCTTAGAGAGCTTAGAGGATTGCAAGGGCGATTGTAAAACACCCGATTCGGCGGGTACGAAAACGTCATTGCGACGTATATACGCAGGTCGGAGATACCCTCATGTATATACGCAAAGCATCAGTACAAGTAAGAATCAGAGTGCAGAAGCACAGTTGTAATATACATTCCAACAGAAATAACACAAGTACATGGCTATCACAGAGAGTGATACAATATTACAGGAATATTACATCACCAGAAATATAAAAATGCATTATATAAAGAGATATACAAAAACTGAGAGGTGCTCACGAGCAGCAAGAGGGGTCTCGAGAACCAAATAGGAGAGGAATTGGGAGGAAGAGCTGCGGCGATGATCCAAGCTTCTGCTGCACTCCGATCGTCACGGAAGGATCCGCTGCGCACTTTGATCAGCTACAGCAAGACCATCAAGGTACGGTCTCTAGGATCTGGACATGAGAATCTAGGGTTGTCAGACACAACCCTGCGAGTACATATAATAAAGCCAAATGGCGTGCAAAATGGGCCCACGTATACATGATCAAGTGATGTGGTCCAGGTATGCAGATACAGGAAATGTCAAGTAATATAAGGGAAATTAAAGGAACGCCAGTAAATCATGTATATCGATGAATCTGAAACTGAAAACATGCATAGAAGGCAGTATGAAGAGCATAAGTACATATAAACATGCGGTAAATAAGTTAAACATGATAAATACAAGTAGGACAAAACTAGTTATACAAGCTCAGATTATGGATTCACGGGACAAATACGTCAAGGGGATAATCCAAATAAGGAAACCCTCATCTATATACCACATATCTCATGTCGCCATCGTCTGAGTTTATACAACTTGAGTTACCCTAAGAGTAAAAGAACTATAGTGTGCCAGTAGTTGTGGCGCCCCGCTTCCGCGAATACGGGGACGCTACTGCGACGTACATACGTATGGCGATGGTACCATCACGTATGTACGCTAAGCATCAATACAACACAATACAGGAATCAGAGTGTGAAAATACGTGGTGTTATACATTCCAACACAAAATAGTACAAGTACTCAGTCATCACAATTTGTGACATAATATTACATAAATATTACATCACCAGGTAGTACAAAAGTAGACTGTACAGGGTACAAAAGATAAGAACTCACGAGCTAGAAGATAGAGTCTCACGAGCGGGGAAGACGGGTTGAAGCTACGGCTGGTCCGCCTACTACCTCGAAGAAAGCTTGATCCTCAGCTGAAGGGTCCACCTCGGTCCAAGCTGCAAGATCTGGACATGCAAATCCAGGGTTGTTAGTGGGCAACCCAGCGAGTGCAAGAAGAACCCAAATGGTAAGTACAAATAAAAGTAAGTGCATCAAGTCAAGTATAATGTACCCAAATCAGTAAGTATGGAATAACCACAATAATTAGTGAAATATGAAAATGACATTAGAATTTATGTGACATGAAATAAAAGCAAGTGTAGCAGGTCAAATGTCATGTAATCAAATTTGCAAGCATGGAGTAACTACAATAAATAGCAAGTATGGAAATGACAATAAAATTCATGTAGCATGAAGTTAATTATCAAGTTATTATTAAGACTCGTTCAATTTGTATGTTTCGGTATATGGCCCGTACCATATACTTCCGCATACAAGTCGAGCGAGGTTGGTTATTGGAAACTGATGGGGAACGACGAACCATATTTAGAATGGGTCCCGTGCATGCCCGGGACAACGGTCCAAGAGTATCCGGTACTGAGTTGGAACGTACCGCTAGGTACCGGGACTTACTATATGCTCGAAGATCTTAGTATACGCCTGAAAAGGAATAGAGTGTCACCGTTCCCTGTAGGGATATACCCAGGGGATTATAGCACACCCAGCAGGCTGGCTAGGGGGTAGGGGTGCCATACACGCCTCAGAAGTGCCTGGTGGCCTCCAGGTCGAATCCAGCAGGATTTAGTTGTACAACATATGTATGACCACCATATACAAAGAAGCTATATCGATACCCAACAATTTCCCCGTCCCGGTGTAAGTTGTTTAAATATAACAGAGTGTCAAATAACAAAGTTCACAGGGTATTCACAAAAGTCCAATATCCATGATTATCCTATTACGGGGGGTCAACAGGAGTATAATATCAGGAGTAATGTCAGGAGCCTCCCTATTTCAGGGGTTCAAGTATACAAGAGTTCAGGAGTACAGGAGTTCAGGAGTACAAATGTCTGGTAATAATATAATAATCATGCCAAGTCCCCGTAAAAGTAATAGTCATGAATATGTTATATAATACAGGTATCAGGGGTGATAGTGTCCGGTCAAGGGTCACAATGTCAAGTCAATGTACTTGTACCACATGAAAGCATATCAAGTAAGGGTTAGCATGTGTCATATACCGGGGGTCAGGATCAGGTGACAAGTATGATATATATCAAGTACCGGTATCTAATATCAAGTGTCGTGGATCAGGTATCAAATATAACATATCAAGTACTGGTGTCAGATATCAAGTGCCATGGATCAGGTATCAAATATAATATATAAGGTGCCGGTTCCATAAATCATGCATCAAGTATAACATGTCAAGTGTCGGGTAAATGCCGAGTACAATACCGTCTATAAGCTTGTATAGCAAGACATCATGTACTAAATATTACATCAGCAAGTGTTAGGCATGTTACGGTAATAATAAGATGTCCACATATCAATATCATGCTATAAATCAAGAGTAGTTATTTTTAAGTTTAATATAAAGCACTCGCCTGAAACCGGAATGAAATAACGGTTAAAATCTGAGAAATCCACAAATCCGTGCGAGCAAGCCACTAGGCCATATGTATATTAAATTATATAAATATATAAATATATATATAAATATTATAAATATATTAGAGAGGGAATGAGAGAGGGGAGAGAGAGAAGAGAAAAAGTTATAGGAAGAGAGAGAGAGAGAAAATAGGATATTTTTAGAAGAGAAAATAGGAATTAAAAGGGGAGAGGTATGGTTGCAATTATGGGGAAGTAATTTGGGAATGAGGGGATGGATATTTTAGGGAATGAGGAAATGTGGGTTTATTTATGAAAAGAAAGAGAAAAGAAAAGAAAGAAAGAAATAAAGAAGGAAAGAAGAAAGAAAGAAAGAAAGAAAGAAAGAAGGAAGTGGCGGGAAGTGGGGGGAATGGTGGCCGGCGGCGGCGGCGCCGCCGGAGGTGGGGGCGGCGCGGCTGCCCCGGGGAGGGTGTGGTGTGGGGTGGTGTTGGTGTTTTTGGTTTGTTAATGGTGGAGGAGTTGTTGGTGGTGGTTGATGGTGGTGGTGGTTATGGTGGTTGTGATGGTTGTTGGAGGTGGTGGAGAGTTAGAGGAGGAGGAGGAGGTGATGATGGGGTGGTGGGAGTGGTGAATTTGATGGAGATGGTAGTGAATTTTGGAGGAGGAAGGGAGGTGGTGGTGATGGGTTTGGTGAAATTGGAGGTGGTGGGTGGTTGATAGAGGTTGAAGGAGGTGGTGGAGTGGAGAGGGGGTGTGGGGGAGGGGATGGCCGGCGGCTATGGAGGGGGTGCGGCGGCGGTGGTGAAGGTGGAGGCGACGGTGGTGAAGAATAGTTTAAGTTGGTTTGGAGTTGAATTTTGAAATGAAAAATGAAAAGAGAAGAAAAGAGGAGGGGAGTTTTTAATGGAGAGGAGGGGAAAATTGTGGGGATGGGGGGATGGGCTATAGCAGCAGCCCATCATGCCTCTGTTGCTGCTGCGGCGGCTGTGGAAGAGGGAAACAAAGGGTATGGGGGGTGGAGTGAAGGAGAAGAAAAGAAAAGGAAGGAAAAGAAAGAAAATTAAAAAAAAGAGGAAAAAATAAGGAAAAGAAATAAAATTAGTTTAAAATTTTATTATTAAATAATTAATTTATTATAATATCTGGGAGTATAAAGTAGGGGAGTAGAGAAGGAAAAATCACGAAAATATAAGATCAGTAAATAATATTATTATTTTAATAGGGCGAAAATTTGACTGTTTCAGAAACGTTCCGAAAACTTCTCAAAAATAAATATTATTTTAAGATGCTTGGTGAAATAGGTTTTGAGAAATTCAATTTATTTTTCAAATTAAAAATCCTGAAACCTTCCGGCGATACCGGTCGGCACCAGAATCAGTCAAATTTTGATAAATTAAGAAAAATCTCAAAAAATATATTTAGATAGAAAATGAAATTCTAAGAAGTAATGTGAAAGTTGTTTTTGAAAATCAATTCCGTTTGAAAACTAAAAATCTGGGAATCAGTCAGCGATGCCAACCGACACCGGTTTTGGAGATTTTGTAGAAAAATTCTGAAAAATTCCAGAAAATCATGAAAAATCTAAAATATTAGAAAAAAAGTGTCTGAAATTGAAATCGGTCAAATCGAACTTCCAAAAAGGTCAAATCGGGTAGCAGGCTAGTATCGGGTTCCCGGTCCGGGTCAGGGCTTACTCTAGATCTGAGAATCCAGATCCGATACACAATAACACAAGTAATCACAACTCAAAAGTAAATACTGGAAGAAAATTGAATAATACAGTCGAAAAAATTTGGGATACCTATCTGGGTACGTATCCCGGGAACGGGGTGCTATAATCTACCCACCTAACAAAAATTTCATCCTCAAAATTTCGATAAGGAAAGAGATGAATATGAAAATAAATAATTAATAAGACAATAGATGAAGTTCATGAGGAAATTACCACTCAAGGCTCGAATAGATGCGGGTAACGGTCACGAATGACGTTTTTTCGCTCCCAAGTTGCTTCTCCCGGACTATGCCTGTTCCATGAAACTAGCACCAACGGGATGGTCCGATTCTTCAGGGTCTTAACACTTCTATTCATAATAGCCATTGGTTGCTCAGTATATGACAAATTCGGCTGCAACTCCAACTCTGAATAATCCAATACATGGCTCTCGTCCCTGATATATCTTCTCAGCTGTGACATATGGAACACATTGTGCACTCCTTCCAATGATGGTGGCAGTGCCAATCTGTTGGCCACTTCCTACTCGCTCTAATATCTCAAACGGGCCTATATACCTCGGACTCAGCTTCCCATATGCACCAAATCTGATCACTCCCTTGGTCGGAGATATCTTCAGAAACACATGCTCTCCCACCTGAAACTCCAACAGTCTTCTATTGAAATCTGCCTAACTCTTTTGTCTGTCATGTGCTGCACGAAGGTGCTCTTGGATGGTCCTGATCTTGTCCACTGCCTGTACTATCACATCCGGTCCCAATGTCTTCTCTCACCAACTTCATCCCAATACAATGGTTATCTGCATCTCCTGCCGTATAAGGCTTCGAACGGAGCCATCTTGATGCTCGCTTGATAGCTGTTATTGTAGGAAAACTCTGCCAAATGTAGATGGTCTTCCACGATCCCTTGAAGTCTATCATACAAGCCCTCAACATGTCTTCTAGGATCTGAATGGTCCGTTCAGACTGCCCGTCTGTCTCTGGATGATAAGATGTGCTAAACTTTAGACGGGTCTCTAAACTCTCTTGAAGGCTCTCCCAGAAGCGAGATCTGAACCTCGTATCTCTATCCGACACAATACTAACAGGAACTCCATGCAGCCGAACTATCTCTCTCATGTACTTGTCTGCCAGAAGCTCTATAGATTTCCCACTCTGAATGGTATGAAATGTGCTGACTTAGTGAGACGGTCAACAACTACCCATACTGCATTGTTTTTCTTTGGATTGTGGGGTAAAGCGGTGACAAAATCCATAGTAACATGCTCCCACTTCCATTCTAGTATTGGCAAAGGCTGTAATAATCCAGCTGGTTTCTGGTGTTCAGCCTTCACTTGCTGGCACACTAGACACTTCGCCACATATTGTGTGATCTCTCTCTTCATCGCGTTCCACAGAAATGCTGCTTCAGATCCGGATACATCTTAGTTCCTCCAGGGTGTATAGAGTAAGCTGAGCTGTGGGCCTTAGCTAAGATCTTCTGTCTAATCTCCCCCTGAGGCATACAAATTCTGCCCTGAAACAGAGTGCACCATCAGTATGTATGCAAACATCTGACCTCAGCCCCGCTTCCACTTGCTCTCTGAACTTCAACAATCTAGGATCTTCTCTCTGTGCTTCTCTGATCTCCTCTATCAATGTCAGCTGGATCTGAAATGCCATCAACTATACGGACCCACTGGTCCTCCAAATCACCATCAAGTCTAGCCGCCTTATCTCCTTGAGTAACTCCTCCTGCTGAGTGAGCAACACTACCATGTTGGCTTCAGGTCTTTTACTCAAGACATCCGGCACAACATTAACCTTGCCAGGATGGTACTGCAGATTTATATCATAATCTTCCATCAACTCGAGCCATCGCCTTTGCCTCATGTTCAACTCCCTCTGAGTGAAAATGTACTTCAAGCACTTGTGATCGGTGTAAGTCAATACTCGGTCACCAAGCAGGTAATGCCTCCATATCTTCAACGCAAAGATCACAGCTGCCAGCTCTAGATCATGCGTTGGGTAGTTCTTCTCATGTGGCTGTAATTATCTGGAGGCATAAGCTACCACATGTCCATGCTGCATCAATACACATCCAAGACTCTTCCCTGAAGCATCACTGTATACAACCATCTTCCTGTCCCTGAGGGTGTCTTCAAGATTGGAGCTGAAATCAACTTGTTCTTCAACTCCTCAAAAGCAGACGCACACTCCTCAGTCCATATATATTTCTCTCCCTTCCTTGTAAACTTAGTCAAAAGAGCTGCAATCTTAGAGAAGTCCTGCACGAACCTTCGATAATATCCAGCTAATCCGATGAAGCTCCTGATCTCTGTTACTGACTTCAGAGTTAGCCAATCCTTCACTGCCTGAATCTTGCTGGGATCCACCGAGATTCCTTCCTTAGAGACAACATGGCCCAAGAATGCTATACTCTCCAGCCAGAACTCACACTTACTAAGTTTGGCATGAAGTTGCTCAAGTCAGAGCGTCTGTAGTACAAACCCTCAGATGCTCCACATGCTCTTCTTCATTTTTGGAATAGATCAAAATATCATCAATGAACACCAACACAAACTTATCCAAATATAGTGAGAAGATTCTATTCATCAAGTCCATAAAGACTGCTGGGGCATTTGTAACTCCAAAAGGCATAACCAGGAACTCATAATGACCATAGCATAGCGAGTCCTAAATGCCATTTCTGGATATCTTCCTTCTTCACCTTCAACCGATGGTACCCCGACTGTAGATCTAACTTTGAGAATACTTGAGCCCCATGAAGTTGATCAAAGAGATCATCAATCCTCGGCAAAGGGTACTTGCTCTTAATGGTGACTTTGTTCAATTCTCTGTAATCAATACACAATCTCTTGCCACTGATTGGTAGTGAAAAATGCATTTTTATCATTATATTTACCATCACATTTTCATATTTTTTTATTATAATTTTGCACATTTACTAATATTTTATGATTTATTGTGTGCAGGCCTCGAAATATTAAAATAAAGAAATAAAGCTTAAAAAGAAGCCCAAAAGCCCATATTCAAGCCCAATGTAAAAGTTGCAAATATTAATTGCCAAAATTGCAAATACTAAGGGCAAAAGTTGCAAATACAAAGAAGAGGGAAGGATAGACTTCTATTCAACCCTAAACACTTGCAGGATGAGGATAAAAGCCAAAGAAAAGAGTGCAAAGATAAGGAAATTCGTGGATAAAAGATTTGGGATCTAGTAACTTGCTTCCCAAGTTATATCCAAATCCAAAGATAAAGAGCCAGGATCAAACTTCCAGAAGCAAACGCCCAGATGGACGGACCAGGAGAGGCCACGCGCCAAAGCGCACGGCCAACTGACGCCACGTGGCCGCGGAAACGCGGCCCAAGCCGCGTTTTCGCGGCAAAGTGGATAAGCCAGGGCAACAGGTTTCGTGGAGGAGTTCGATCTGGACTCTACTGCCTTCTGCACCTATAAATACCCCTGCAGTGCAACCGAGAAGGGAGCCCAGCGAAATACAGAGCCAAAAATTAGGGTTTTTAGGCTTTCTTCTAGTTTAGGTTTCTTTTTCTTTTGTAATTTTTATTTTTCCTTTTTGTAACTGAGAGGAGAGGATGTTTCATGGAGGAAGGAGATCTACTTGTACTGAGGGTGACAATCGGTGTAAGTTTTGCTCTTCTTCTATTGTTAAATAAATCAACTCGAGGTTCATTTTTTTTATGTTCTTTTATTATTGTTTAATCTTGTGTTTCTTTTGTTCTTGTTTTCTTCTATTTTCTCTCTAATGTCTTGTGAACCATGAGACCCAATTGCGTTGAGACTGCCTAGCCGAAGAAGAGCCCTTGATGGCTTATGGAGATGAACAAACCTTCGTTAGTTTGTATTTTATTTTCGTAGTGTAGATTAAGAAGGTGGACGATCCTATACGCCATACTTGTACGCCTTCCAAGACAAGGTAAGTCATCGCACGGATCAAAGGTAAGCAGACTGAAGAGGTAGGTATGTATAGTTTTTAATTTTCTTTCTTTTATTTCTTTAGTTTAGATCACCATCTCCATCTTTCCAAATTCTTTTCCTCACTTTCATTATAAATATCACTTCTTTTTCTCCATCTTCTTTCTTTCTAACTTAACTTTAAATTAATAAAAACTTTAGAGATAACTTATTGACAAAGCTTCCATCGCTAGTCCCTCCCTGAGGATCACGACCCGCATAGCCATTGCTACCGCGGATAGTATTGAGCACCTTGCACACTTTTACTTCTAAATAAACTTCATTATTTTTGTGTGCAGGTAAATCTCAATCAAAATTTTGGCGCCGTTGCCAGGGAGGGACGGTAAGTTTTTCTCTAAATAAAAAAATTAACTAATTCTTTTATTCTTTCTGTTTGCAGGTTTGGAGAACAGGAAAAATAACAGCAGAAGTGGACATATAGAAACTCTGTACCTCTGCCTTCGAAGGCAGAGCATCAGAGCCTACTATAGTGCCGCGGAAACACGGCCTTAGTAGTGAACTACTAACTGCAATTTCTGCAGGTTGCTAAAAATTGTAAGATTTGTTTTCTGCTCTGTTACAATTTGTTCTGTGATAAACCTGTACACTGCTAATAACCAACAGTAAAATATTTGTTGATAAAGATAAAAAATTGATTAGACGTTTGCATATTAGGCACGTGTCTTTTCAATTCCTTTATTTTACTGTTGAAGAGTGCTAGAGCAAGGTACATTCGCATTGCATGTAGAATAGGACTCATCTCTTGGTTGATGCTTTGAGTGAATCTTATTTACATATTTGTACACTTGCACAAATTTATTCTAAGGGCATAACCCATTAACAAGATAAGGTGGGGATTTCATCACCCTTCCTTAGGCCAAAAATCATATCCCAAGCACTCACTAACCCAAGCCTAACTTAAAATTAGTAGACGTTGGCCCTAGGGACATCTCGGACTCAATTAGGAGATTATCCTAATGGGGAACAGTGCTGGAAGTTGACTCCTGCCAAATCAGTGTCTAGGAAGGGGATTGAGGGCCGAAAGCCCGAAGATTGGTGGTTATTTAATTAAGGAACGTCTTTGACGGAAAACCTCCCACCACTCTTGCCCTGACCTGGCTGATTAACTTGTGGTCAAAGTCTGCACCCTACCTCCCGTGGACAGTCTAACCAGTTAGGAGTCGTCTAGGTCATAGGTCTACCCTAACTTAGGTTAGAATTTTTTCTTTTTTGTTTGTTTATTTGTTTGTTTTCTTTTTCTTTGTTGTATTGGTGTGATATGGCATATAATAATAATTTTGTCAATTTTAATCCATATTACACACCTAACTATTTTTCGAATATTACCAACCTGGCATATCACAACTTTGACTAACCTAGTGTGCCGGAATGGTCTTATCCGAATGAATATAACTCATACCCCCCATCTTATGACCATAATTTTCATACTTTCAACTCTTCACAGAGTTCATAGGGTTTCGATTCCCCGAGTCCAATTTTCAACCGACTTGTCCTCCGTCTCCACCTTGTCCACAATATTCCCAAGATTCATACTCAGATCCACCCAGTCAGAATAGACTACCATCTATCCAGGAAATGATGAGTATGCATGAGTCCAAGCAACAATTACCATCAATCGCAGACATGATTATGCGTGAGTCCACCGACTCACAACTTCATCACGATTACATTTCATCCTTTCAAGTCCAATCACAACATGATGCACCTATCAACTATGAAAGGATGCTTGCAGCCATGACTCAGGCTAGATTAGCCCGTGATTATGAAATAGATATGATGGTTCAATCTTTACGTTCTCACCGTTCGGCCATTTCTGATATCGCTGACCACTCTCTTAGAGCCGACGAACCAAGTTGCTTTGGACAACAAGATTCTAATTCAGTGCCATCATGTGAACTTGCCGAAACTTCAAATTTTGATAACTTGGCAAGTTTTTCCTTTCCTGAAATAGAACTTGAGCATGAATATGATCATGATCTTCCACCCGGTGATTCAATTTTATTTACTGACTCAATAATGACTCCGGTGTCTCCACCTGATTTTATTTTCCGAGTCAACATTGGATCCTGTGCCAATTCATCATGAATTTGAATCACCCATTTTTGATGATCATATTGAACTTGACCAATTGTGCAATTTTAAAAGTCCCATGGATAAATTGACAAGTTCTCATTTTTATGATATTGAGCTGAATGAGATATGTGACCTAGATTCTCAAATCTGTGATCAAGTTCAAATTCCCGAATCATTGTTGACTCCTGTTTTGTTACCCGACTTAGGTAATATTTTAGAGTCAGTTTTGATTCCCACACCTATCATTCCTGAACTTGAATCACCAATATTGAGTCACATTCCATTATGGGAAGAATATTGTGGACTTGAGCTTCAACTTATTGATTTGGACCCACTTCTTGAACCTAGTCCGACTCCTGAACCATTACTTGATTTAAGTTTCTTTCTGAGTCGGTATTCGTTCCCGTACTTCCCACGTCCAAGTTAATAATTTCATCTTTTCATACTCCATTTTGGGACAAGGAGGTTGACACAATTGACTCTGAAATTTATTATGAAATTTGGAAATTTGATGGGGTGGAAATTTAAAAAATAATTATACATATATTTAGTGGGTTATATAAGAAAATTTTCTGGTGGGTTTCACCAAATATTATGTTATCTTGATTGGGTAGCAACGCTTGGCCCAATTAGACCACCACCGGAACCACCACCTTAAGGTAACTTCTGCCTTTCCTTGTTCTTTTTCATGCATATATGCATTCATTCATACATTGAGGACAATGCATGAGATAAGTGTGGGGGTGGGCTTTACTAACATACTAATATAGTTAGAAACTAACAAAAAATTGCTAAAAAAAAAATTCTAAAAAAAAATAATAATTATAAAAAGGACAATATTTTGACTTATCTTTTGAAAGAAATCTAAGTTAGTTTTAAGGATTAGGAAAATCATGATTAGGATTTCTAAAAACTTGGTCAAAATAAATAAATTGTTTAAATTTTAGGTATAGGAGGAGAAATTGAATAATTAATTAGTCTTGATTTTTACCTTAATGAAATTTGCATACCTAATGCATATCTAGGATTCTAAGACGAAGATCTTTGTGCCTCATATATATATAAAAAAAAAATCAATAATTAAGCTGGATACATGTGCCTCAAGAAGCATAAGTATTCATGCCTAAAGGTGAGTAAATAAAATAAAGTCCTTAGTTTTGGGGCCTAGTTCACTCGAATTTGAGTCCGCGGGGTGTTTCTCACCTGGTGCCCTAAAGCCAACCGGTTTGGGAGTCATCGACTTTAAGTTCGTTACATGGGTGGATTAGAAAGCCTAAGGAAATTAAGGAAAAATTACTTATATATGTACTAACACATCTAATAGTCAATTAGTTAGGTATGAGGGCCTCAAGAAGCCTTGATACTTACACGAAAGAAAATTAGATGAGTTATACATATCAAAAAAAAGTATATATAAATAAATAAATAATAAAGAGGCATGAGAGTCCAAGTTAAGGAATTCCTAGTATAAATTCATAAGGATGCATATGATTTTGGTAACGAAAAAGACTATATTAGAAATTCAATTTTAAATCTTACCTAAAATGAAAAACAATTTACTATATAAAGACAAAAGTTTAAAGAATGAATAAAAATGATAATCCTAAAACTTATAGACTATTTAGTCTCTTCAAAAGTATTTCAAATATTTCCTTTTTATGGATTTTGTGGGTGTAATCCGCTGAAAACCCTCACGAGACAACACTCGTCCTCTAGGGTAACCTAGGGGTTTAACGGCTTATTGCACATGCTAAGTGCAACCGTGATTCCTACGAAAGTGAGTTAGGTTAGATTAATTACGAAAGAGGAGTTCGATCTGGACTCTACTGCCTTCTGCACCTATAAATACCCCTGCAGTGCAACGAGAAGGGAGCCCAGCGAAATACAGAGCCAAAAATTAGGATTTTTAGGCTTTCTTCTAGTTTAGGTTTCTTTTCTCTTTTGTAATTTTTATTTTTCCTTTTTGTAACTGAGAGGAGAGGACGTTTTCATGGAGGAAGGAGAACTACTTGTACTGAGGGTGACAATCGGTGTAAGTTTTGCTCTTCTTCTATTGTTAAATAAATCAACTCGAGGTTCGTTTTTTTTTTATGTTCTTTTATTCTTGTTTAATCTTGTGTTTCTTTTGTTCTTGTTTTCTTCTATTTTCTCTCTAATGTCTTGTGAACCATGAGACCCAATTGCGTTGAGACTGCCTAGCCGAAGAAGAGCCCTTGATGGCCTATGGAGATGAACAAACCTTCGTTAGTTTGTCTTTTATTTTCGTAGTGTAGATTAAGAAGGTGGACGATCCTATACGCCATACTTGTACGCCTTTCAAGACAAGGTAAGTCATCGCACGGATCAAAGGTAAGCAGACTGAAGAGGTAGATATGTATAGTTTTTAATTTTCTTTCTTTTATTTCTTTAGTTTAGATCACCATCTCCATCTTTCCAAATTCTTTTCCTCACTTTCATTGTAAATATCACTTCTTTTTCTCCATCTTCTTTCTTTCTAACTTAACTTTAAATTAATAAAAACTTTAGAGATAACTTATTGACAAAGCTTCCATCGCTAGTCCCTCCCTGAGGATCACGACCCGCATAGCCATTGCTACCGCGGATAGTATTGAGCACCTTGCACACTTTTACTTCTAAATCTAAACTTCATTATTTTTGTGTGCAGGTAAATCTCAATCAGCCACCATCCTTCTTGTTTGCCAATAATACTGGTGCTCCCCAAGGTGAAGTACTCGGCCTGATCAGACCCTTCCTCGAATACTCCAGTAGCTGCTCCTTCAATATAGCCAATTCAGTTGGTGCCATCCGGTACGGTGCCTTAGAGATGGGAGTCGCTCCTGGAATAATGTCAATAGAGAACTCCACAACTCTGTCAGGTGGAAGTATTAATGTCAATAGAGAACTCCACAACTCTGTCAGGTGGAAGTCCTGATATCTCCTCAAATACATTCAGGAATTCATTCCACACTGACACCGTCTTCTTCTTATCTTCTGTAGTGGCACAATTCAGTTGATCCTCCTTCCTGAGGGACTTGCGTTCTCCAAAGAACTGAAACTCCGGTTGGTGTGAAATTTTAAAGATCACCTTCTTGTTCCGACAGTCAATTACAGCATAATACTTGCTGAGCCAAGTCATGTCTAGGATCACATCGTACCCTCCAGTGTCCAGTACGAACATGTCGGCTTCTAACTTTCTGCCACATAACTCCACATTGCACGCCTTGCAAATCTTGTTAGTAATGACTACCCCATTCTCCATACTAATTTCCCACTGGTCACCCATACATACTAGGGGTATAGAATGCAAGGCAATAAATCTACTGGATATGAAGCAATGTGATGTACCGGAGTCAAAGAGTGATAAGACTGGAACTGAGTGGACTAAGATTGTACCTGCCACTACTTCTCCTGATGCCTCAGCTTCCTCTGCTGTCAAGTTGTAGGCCTGGCCTCTCCTACGGCCTACTCCGGTCCTGGGTCCCCTCTGAGCCTGACCCAGAGTCTGACGCTGGGGAGGAAGTAGAGCTCCTCTGCCTACTGGTCCTGGATTCTTCCTCATCGGTGGTGCTGAAAATGCTGAGGGAGCCACTCGAGCTGGAAGTGCTGGTGGTGCCACTCGTGCTGGAAGTGCTGGTGGTGCTAGAGCTGCATTCTAGGTCTTCTTGAATGGACACTCTTCCACTGAGTGGTTGCTGGATCTGCATGCCAAACACAGCCTATTGGCCATACGACAGTTACGCTGATTGTGCCAAGGCTTCTGACAGTATCCACACACAAGCTGCTGAGGAGGAGGCTGAAATGGCCGCTTGGCTACTGGGGCACCAAAAGATCTGACTGGATTCCCTTTGCGCACCTGCTGGAATTGGCGCTTCATAGGCTTGTGCTGCAGCTCAACTCTCCTCTTCTTCTCCAACCCCTGCTCCACATCACGAGCTATAGAAAGAACTTGGGAGTATGTCTTCAGCTGGTGGGGTATAAGCAACATCTGGATATCCACCCTCAATCCTTACTGAAATCAGCTAGCCCTCTTCTCCTCGTCGGCTACCATATATGGTGTAAACTGACTAAGCCTCAGGAATTTAGCATCATACTCATCCACCGATCGATTACACTGCTACAGCCTGATAAACTGCTTCTCCATCTCCTTCTGAGCAGTTGCAGGAAAAAACCTCTCACAGAAGCCCTTCGAGAACTGGTCCCAAGAGATGGGCTTCTCCAGTCTCGCCTCTTTGGCTAGCCACCAGGTCCTCGCCACATCTTTCAACTGGATCTTGGCCACTTTCACCTGGTTCTCACTAGGAATTCTGGCCGCCTTCAGAAGATCGGTCATGTCAATCAACCATTGCTCTACATCTAGGGGCTTCTCAGTGCCTGAAAATTCTGCCAGTTGCAACCTCCTGAAATCTGACACAGTACCCGGCCTCTGCTCCCGGGGTGCAGTCAGTAATCCTTATCGCAAGAGCTCTGTCTGATGCTGCTAGCTATTCATCATCCCCTGGAGTATCCTCATCATGTCGTTCTCCCCGTACAGACTGTCACAGGAAGTGCCAGGACCGTTACGTGTCCTCCGTCTTTCTATATTCGAGCCGACTGAAAAGGTGACGAAATTTTGAGATTTCAGAAATCAAGGGATAGATTTTAAGGAAAGAATAGATAACTTCGTACTTGTGATTGGAATGTATAGCAAAGCTCGTGTGACTCAGTCGCAAATTAATCCAACATTAATTTGCAGACTGACTGTACTGAAGGTGTGAGAGATAGGCTCTGATACCAACCTGTGGCGCCTCGATCTGGCGGGTATGGGGACGCCACTGCGACGTACATACGCAGGGCGATGGTACCATCACGTATGTATGCTAAGCATCAATACAACACAATACAGGAATCAGAGTGCGAAAATACGTGGTGTTATTTATTCTTGAAAAACACCTAGAGGGGGGTTGAATAGGTGTAAGTGCTAATCTAAGAAACTAAATGCAAACTAAGTGCGCTAAATGCGGAAGCTAATGCAAATTATGCACAAACTAATACAATACAATAAGTGTAGCCGAATTCCCCTTGCGAGGCTCTGGACTAACTCCCTTGATTCCCCTTGAAATGGGTTGAGGCGCTATGTGAAGCTCTTGTTGGATGAGTATAAGTTGGGCACACACACACAAGCAATGCAAGCAATGTGCACACACAATCAAGCCAAGCAATCAAGGATATAGCAATATGGATTATGCAAGACACAACACAAGCAAATAAATATGAAAAGATGAATTATACTCAACACAAGCAAATATGATATGAATGAAGTATGATGCTTTGCACAAATGTAAAGAGAGAGAGTTTAGAGACAAGTGGATCAAAACGCAAACACAAAGATATGTTTCGAGGTTCGAGCACCCTTGCTCTACATCCCCGCCTACATCACCGTGTAGGATTTCCAATCCACTATACCGTCCACCGAGGACTCCCACCGAGGGAACCTTCACGAGAAGGATTTTTACAACAATGGAGTACCTAACTCCTCTCTCAAACAAACACCTCCTCACACACGAGGAGTAGGCCCTTAGCCAATCAACCACAACAACAACACCTCTACCGAAGAGGCTCACAACCAATCTCAATCACCTCACACTTGAGGGATACAAACCAATCACCCGATCACCTCTACCGAAGAGGGATACAATAAGAATAAGGGTGTACAACTTAGAGGTTACAACAACAACCTCAAAACTCTCTCTTTTCTTTTTCTCTTTCTTTTCCACAAAACAAGATCCTAATAGATTAGGATAGTATGATAGCTCAAGTGTGGAAAACTAGGTGTTTTTGGAAACAAGCAACAAAGAAAAACTACTTGAGAAATCTCTTGTATATGATAGAAATAAAAGATCAAATCAAAATCCCAAAACCTAGTTTTCTTTGATTTTCCAAAAACCCAAAACAAATAAAGATGAGAAGTTTTTAAAGCCCAAAAACTCTTTTTAAAACTCTTTTAAACACTTCAGAAAACTGAAAATTTTTCTCTTAAAAAAAACTTGGCCAAAATCCCTAAAGAGATGGGGTTTATATAGCCCCTATACAAAACTAGCGGTTAGGCTGATGTGGCAGCCTGACAGGACACCGGTCGACCGGTCCGGTCAACCGCCAACGGTCAGAATTATGACCGTTGGGCAACTGCGGTCGACCGGCCCGGTCGACCCAGAAAACCCGAGAGCAGAGCTCTCAACTCGGTCGACCGTCACGGTCGACCGTGTCTGTGCCTTACAGACGTGCACGTCTGTGCACGTCGGTCGACCCGAACGGTCGACCGGCCCTTGGTGCGGTCGACCGTCAGGGTCGACCGACCAGCCTGTCAGCACAAAAACAAGGTCAGAAAATTTGGAAAAATATTTTCTAAAAAATCTTTATCTCTTTTAAAAATACCATAAAAATTGTTTTATCATTTTATATTGAAACTCAAACAAGTGATAAAAATTTTAAGACAATATATCAACATATCAATTCATTTTTGTGTCTTGCCAATTTTATCAAAAAACAAAACTTGTATTTTTGTCAAACTTGATTTTTTCAATAGGAAATCTGATTTCCTAAAAACTTATAGAAATACAAAAACATGATATTTGAACATTATTAAGCATGATGCATATGGACATAGGTCTAATACACATTCAACAAATATATCATAGTTTTTGTCTTTAATTACAAAAATATGTTTTATACCAAAACATAAAACTACATGAATAGGTATGTCAAACTAAGTTTGTATAAGTCATATAAGCATGTATGTATATAGAGCACATCTAATATACATATAAAACATGTAAACTTGTTTTGATCAAACTATTTATGAAAACTCATATCGGTTAAACTAAAAACCGAAAAACCAATATCCAAACATGTGTGTGTTTTGTGCACTTGAGCATATCAACTATACTAAGCTTTACAAATGGATCTAAAACTCTATCTAAACTAGGATACCTAAGTCTTCTTGTCGATCTTCCATCTTCAAGTAGACTCGATCCCAAACGCGTGATCCTCCAAGTGCAAAGGTATGATCTTTAAGCTTTGGCACCGGAATCAACATGGAAAGCTTCTAAACTCCTTGTTGAAGCTAATCACCAACTAATATCCTGTTAATGATCTGAAACTTAGAAAAACAAGAATATTAGTAAACATAACTACATGAGTTGATCATCATCAAAACTAGAGTGGAAGGCCATTGGGCCAACAATCTCCCCCTTTTGATGATGACAAAACTCATGGAGTTATATATGCATGGATTAAAGATAAGCTTCAAGGAAGCTCCCCCTTAACTCATGCATAAGGATAAACAATAAATATATGCAATGAATATTAAACATGAAACATGCATATGCATAAACAATAAATGGTTCTAGATATCAAATGGAATATTCAAAACAAAATAAGCTCTAGATACCAATTACAAAGCAAACTCTATAAATCAATTAAACTAAAACATAATATATGCATAAACATAAGCATGCATATAAAACTTCATAAATCTTTCTCCCCCTTTTTGTCAATCATCAACAAAGGGGTAATCAAAAACATAAATAAAACGAGGGGTAAAAATCTTTATCCCCCTTTTGTTAATCAAAAACAAAAAAAAAAAAACAATGTTCTCCCCCTTTTTGTCTAAAACAAAAACAAAGTCAATAAGGGGTGACTATCAATTTGGATATCAATAGAAAATATGTCAATGAAGCATCTTGATACCAAATGAAAATAAACAAAGATCAATAAATGTTATATGCTATATACATTCATGAAGAGGAAGACGCTAAGTTAGCTTCCCTACACATATGCATTACATGAAGAAGGGATGACAAGCCCCAATTCACATAACACATATTATGTAATGCATAAGAGGAGATGTGAAGCTCCCCCTACACACGTATATCATATAAAGAAGAGTTGTCAAGCTCCTCAATTTATAATATACTCAACATGAATCCATATGTAAGAGAGATGTTAAGCTCTCCTTGCATATAGGAAATACAAATCAAAACTTTTGTGTATTCTCTTTAAACAAAATTTTGAGATATCAATTGAAAATCATCATCATGAAAACAATCGATACCAATTGAAATTAAACATAAATCTTGAATATCTAAACATGAATCTTGATACCAATTGTAGAATATTTTTCATTTTGAATATATGATACCAAATTGAAATTTAATAATTTTTATCATAAAGCAAGGGAGTGTAAATCAAATACCAATTGAAATAAAATATGAAATACACATTTTCTCCCCCTTTATGAAATACCAAAAGAAACAATGAACATTATTATTTTTCCAAGCTAAACATGTGCATAGGCTTGAAATAAAATATCAATTGAAAAATGAATCAATTGAAATAAAATTAAAACTCAAGGTGTTGGGTCATGCTAGAGCTTGAGTAAACAAAAACTAAAATTTGTGATTTTTTTTTTAACACAAATAAAACATATATGTATGAAAATTTAGATACCAATAGAAATTGATACCATTGAAATTGAAGCATACATACATAAACAAATATATGAGTATACCAAAAAATGTCAAAATTGATACCAATTGAATGAGTTTAATGATACCAATTGAATCAACAATAATAATCAAGTGTATAACTCATATAATCTACCACCCAATCAAGGTTCAAGTTTTAAATGATTTTCATTTTAAAGCATACATGACCATGATCTCCCATCCAACCGCCCTTAGAAGGTAGGGGTTTTCAAAAATAGATTTGAAAATTTAGTTTGTTTGAAAATCTCTACCATATGAATAATATCGCAACTAGTTAAATGGAAAAATTTGTTAACTAGTACGAAATCCTTCAAGTAAGGAATAAAACAAAATTGTTTTTCATAAACATGGAATCCACATCATATCAAACACTCAAGTTCAATTAGACATAAATAAGACTCATGAAAACAAAACATGAGCAAGCAATAAATGTGAGTGTAAAAATAAAATATGAAGATCATAATCATGAAAATTAGGCAATAAGCTCAATTATTCCTTAAAACACGAAATCATCAAAACTATCTAATTTCAAGGCATATGTATGTCTAATACAAACTAAAGTATACATACATATCCAAAACATAAAGAGTCCACAAAATATATGCATTAAGGCACGTGGCTCAAAAAGGATACTCATGTATAGTCAATAGTTTGGATAAGATGGACATATACATGAAGTTAAATATAAATACATGAAAAACTTGAAAAACTAATTTTCATTAAAACAAAATTTCATTTCAAGGTATATGTATGAATTGTCAAACATGAAGTATACATACATATCCCTAAACACAATTGAGTCCATAAATAGATTTGCATGAAAAGCAAATGACTCAAGGGGTATACATGTATATCTTAAAGTTTGGCAATACAAACATATACATGAAGTGAAATACACAATCATAAAACACATTCAAAAATGAGAATACAAGTATAAGATGTATGAATCATCAAAACTAGACTATACTAGCACATCTAATGGGTTCAAATAAGCATTCAAGCTCAACATATATAGATTTATTTGTAGCCCATTCTATGTACAAGTATATAACTAGTCTTAATGAAAACTAACACTTAAACATATATTCAAAACATGAAGCATCAAAACAAATCTAAAAGTCATCATGATAAAACTAAAACATGATTACTATGTAAATTCACATGTATTAGATTCATGATATACATTATAGCTTAAACAAAAAGTGAGAACACTAAGTATGATTCAAATAAGCATGTGTGTCTCAAATACTATACATGTATGTCAAGGATCTAATGAACATGGCATGAACATACTAATCCATAGACATCAAAAACATGCCATAAACAAATGAATATGAAAGCATGGGAGTTTAGGAATCGTTACCAAATCCTCAAGGCAACTCTCCTTGTCTCCAAAACTTGGTGGTCCTCTCCACCATCTCTTCCCTTGAAAGTGATGCATCCAATTTGATTTCCATGAAGTCCGGAACGCATCCACTCCAAGGTGTCATCACTCTCACGTCATGTGAGAGCCCACACCTACATCAAAAATAATAGGAGGGGTGGTCTTTGGTACCCATCTCTTATTGGGTCCATGGAGGTTAGTCTCATTTCTAACCCAAACAAATTTCTTTGCTAAATTCTTAACATGTAAACGATCATAGCAAAATTTAGCAAGATGGCCTTTTCGGCCACAATGTGTACATGTGTACACATGAGCATACATGTGTTGATGGTGTCCGTGTGGAGCATGTGTATGCCGTGGAGGGTGTGCATGCATAAAAGTTGGAACTTGTTGAAAGTACACCTAGAGGGGGGGTGAATAGGTGTAAGTGCTAATCTAGGGCTAAATAAAAAAAAATCTAATGCTCTAAATGCGGAAGCTAATGCAAATGTTGCACAAACTTGTACAATACAACAAGTGTAGCCGAATTCCCCTTGCGAGGCTCTGGACTAACTCCTCTTGATTCACCTTGAAATGGGTTGAGGTGCTATGTGAAGCTCTTGTTGGATGAGTACAAATTAGGCACACACACACAAGCAATCCAAGCAAACAAGGGTATAGCAATAAAAGGAATGCAAGGCACTAAATGCAAGCAAGTATGAATATGCTCAATCCCACGCAAGTATATGTATGATGCTATGAATGAATGAATGAATGCTTGCACAAATATAAGAGAGAGAGTTAGAGAAATGGACAATCGCAAACACAAGGATATGATTCGAGGTTCGAGCCCCTAGCTCTACATCCCCGCCTACACCACCGTGTAGGATTTCCCAATCCACTATAGGAGTACCAAACTCCTCTCTCAACCTTACAATGCCACCGAGGCAATACAACACACAATCCACCTCTATCAAGAGGGATACGGCCCGTAGCCAACCACAACACACACCTCTACCTAAGAGGTATAAGGCCCGTAGCCAACAACAAACACTACCTCTACCGAAGAGGCTCACACACCAATACCACTCCGATCACCTCTACCGAAGAGGGATTCACAAATTAAGGAGGGTTTACAACTCAAGAGGTGTACAACTACAACCTCAAACACTTCTCTTTTCTTTCTCTTTTCTTTTCTCTTTCTTTTCCACAAAAACAAAAATCCTAATAGTTTAGGATAGAAGATAGCTCAAGTGTGGAAACTATGTGTTTTTGGAAAACAAGCAACAAAGAAAACACTTGGGAAATTCTTGTAAAAGATGGAGAATGAAAACCAATACAAATATCCCAAATTCCTATTTCTTTGATTTTTCCAAAAACCCAAAACAATAAAGATTAGAAGTTTAAAGCACAAAAACTATTTGAAAACTCTTTAAAAACACTTCAGAAACTGCAATTTTTCCCTTATAAAAACCTTGGCCAAAATCCCAAATGAATGGGGTTTATATAGGCCAAAACAGAAAACTAGCCGTTAGGCTGATGTGGCATTTTTGACAGCCACCGGTCGACCGGCCCGGTCGACCGCCAACGGTCGAAATTATGACCGTTGGGAGATTCGGTCGACTGCCAGTCGACCGACCAACAGAAGGAAACACAGTTTCCTTCTATCGGTCGACCGACCCAGTCGACCGACAAGATACAGAGAGCAGACTCTCTATATCGGTCGACTGGGTCCATGTCCCGGTCGACCGACGGACATGCACAGCCTGTGCATGTCCCGGCAGAGCAGCCGGTCGACTGCCGGTCGACCGGTCTGCCTGGAAAACTGTTTTTCTGGGCAGATTTTGAGATAGAAAATTTTGTAAAAAATATTTTAACACTTGTAAAAATTCCACAAAAATATGTTTTATCATTTTACTTGATAACTAAACTTGTGATAAAAATTTCAAGACATATATCAAACATATCAATTCATTTTTGTGTCTTGCCAATTTTATCAAAAATAAAACTTGTATTTTTATCAAACTAGATTTTTCCAAAACATGAATAGGAATGTCAAAATAAGTTTGTCTATAAGTTAAGCATGTATGTATAACTAGAAAACATCTACTATACATATTAATCATGAAAACTTGTTTTGATCAAACTATTCATGAAATCAATATCAAAAACCAAACCATGTGTATTTTGTGCACTTGAGCATATCAACTAAACTAAGCTTTAACAAATGGATCTAAAACTCAAAACTAAACCTATGGATACCTAAGTCTTCTTGACGATCTTCATCTTCAAGTAGACTAGCTCCCAAACGCGATCCACCGAGTGCAAAGGTATGATCTTTAAGCTTTGGCACCGGAATCACCATGATAAGCTTCCAAACATCTTGTTGAAGCTAATCACCAACACTAATAACCTGCTAATGATCTGAAACTTAGAAACACAAGAATATTAGTAAATATAACTACATGAGTTGATCATCATCAAAACTAGAGTGGAAGGCCTTTGGGCCAACAATCTCCCCCTTTTTGATGATGACAAAACTCATGGAGTTATATATGCATGGATTAAAGTTAAGCTTCAAAGAAGCTCCCCCTCAACTCATGCATAAACAAATAAACAATAATATGCAATGCATGACAATGCATATAAACATGGTACTCTAGATATCAATGGAATATTCAACATACAATATGTTCTAGATACCAATTAAGCAAAGAAGACATGCATATATTATAAACAAAAACACAAATTCTTCTCCCCCTTTTTGTCAATCATCAACAAAGGGGTAAGAGCAAAATCAAAACATATTCTTAAAACAAAATTGTTCTTAATTCTTAAAACAAATACATGCATACAAAGACATGCATATAAGCTACAAAAATCTTCTCCCCCTTTTTGTCCTAATCAAGGAACCAATAAAGGGTTAAAAAAAACATAAAAACAAATTTTCTCCCCCTTTTTGTCAAAAACAAAAAGATCAAGAAGGGGTAATCCAAAACAAATATGATACCAATTCAAGATATGACAATAAGGTGCATATTGATACCAAATGAAATAAACAAGGATGAATAAATGTTATATGCTATATATATTCATGAAGAGGAAGACGCTAAGTTAGCTTCCCTACACATATGCATTACATGAAGGAGGAATGTGAAGCCCTAATTCACATAACACACATTATGTAATGAATAAGAGGAGATGTGAAGCTCCCCTACACACGTGTACCATATAAAGAAAAGATGTTAAGCTTTTCAATACACAATACACTCAACATGAATTTATATACATATAGGCAATGTAAATCAAAAGTATATCTATTTTTCTTAAACAAAATCTTGAGATACCAATTAACAATACTCAACATAAACATCTTGATATCTTTAAGAGAAATATGTTCTTTTAACCATATGAAAGTAATTGAAAGTAATTTTAACATAAAGCAAGGGAGTGGGAATCAAATACCAATTGAAAGACAACATCAAATTTTCTCCCCTTTATGAAATACCAACTAAACATATGCATAAGCTTATTTTAAGATACAAATTGAAAACAATCAATCATTAGAAATTTTCAAGCTTAGCATTAAGATGTATATGTATGAAAGTAATAGATACCAATTGAAATTGATACCATAGGATAGAAAGCATACATACATACATAAAACATATATGAGTATACAAGAAGGATCAAAAATTGATACCAATTGAAATATGTTCAAAGATACCAATTTAAAGAATAAGGTCAAGTGTATCTCATATTATCACAATAAGGAATACGAACAAGTTAAATGAAAAGTTTTGTTAACTAGTACGAAATCCTTCAAGCAAGGAATAAATACAAGTCATTTTTCATAAAAATGAAATCCACATGATAATCAACACTCTATTCAATTAAGTATGAAAAGGTCTCATGAAAACAAAGCATGACCAATTAATAGGTGTGAGTGTACAAGTAAAGTGTGGAGATCACAATCATGAAAAATTGTTCAATTAAGTTCAAATATTCCTTAAAACAAGAAATCATCAAATATTTAATCTTCTAGATATATGTATGTCTAATACAAGCTAAAGTATACATACATATCCAAAATACAAACGAGTCCACAAGTATATATGTATGAAGGCACGTGGCTCAAAAGGATGTATATGTATAAGATTAGTTTGAACTAGGTAGACATATACATGAAGTCAAATATAAACACATGAAAAACATGAAAATCTCAATTTTCATTTAAAATCAAATTCATTTCAAGGTATATGTATGATTTGTCAAACAATAAGTATACATACATATCCCTAAACACAATTGAGTCCATAATAGATATTTGCATGAGGGGCAAATGACTCAAGGGGTATACATGTATATCTTAATGTTTGGCAAGTTAAACATATACATGAAGTAAAAACTCATAATCATAAGATAAATACAAAAATTGAATACAAGTTTAAAAATGTACGAATCATCAAAACTAGACTATATTCACACATCTAATGGGAACAACCAAGCATTCAATCCAAAACATATATAGATTTGTTTGTAGCCCATTCTATGTGCAAGTATAAATCCTAGTCTTAATGAGAACTAACATCTAAACATGTAATCAAATCATTAAGTACAATACAAACACGAATATCATTTTGCTAAAACAAAACACGTAAATTCATCAAAATTCTTTTATTTTGTGAACCAACTTCTAGGTATATGTATGATCCATCCAAATCTAACGATATACATACATATCCCAACTATAAACGAGTCTATTAAAAATATTTGCATTGAAGGCAAAAGACTCATGGGTATACATGTATATTTATTAGGTTTGAATTTAAAATACATATACATGAAGTAGAATCATAAAAATAGGTATGACAAGTATAAACAAAGAAATCATCAAAACTAGCCTATACTTGTGCACATAGTGGGTACAAATGAGCATAAAGAGCAAAACATATATAAGTCAATTTGTTCTCACTAAGTGTACATGTATACATGCAAGTTTTGATAAGATCTACATTTAAACATGTATATACCACAAGAAGCACAAAACACATATAAAACATCATGATACAACTAAAACATGAATCAAACGTTCAAATGATCAATATGTATATGCATATGCATAAGATCTAGGATATACATATTAGATCAAAAATGAGATCACACAAATATAAATCTATATTGAGCATGGGTGTCTCTAAACAACTAAGCATGTATATCACTAATCAAATGAACATGATATAACATAGTGAACATTAAACAATGACATGCTATAACACAAATGATATGAACATGTAATCAATGAACAATTAAAACATGTTATAATCATAAATAGGGAGTTAGGAATTGTTACCAAAAGCCTAGAAGGCAACCTTCCTTGTCTCCTAAACATGGTGGTCCTTTCCACCAAATCATCCCTTGAAAGTGATGCATCCAATTGATTTCCTTTAAGTACGGAACGCATCCACTCCAAGGTGCCATCACTCTCACGTCATGTGAGAGTCCACACCTACATCAAAAATTGGAGGGGTGGTCTTTGGTACCCATTGTCTTTTGGGTCCATGGGAGTTAGTCTCATCTCTAACCCAAACAAATTTCTTTTTATTTGCTAAATTATTGACATGTAATCTATCAAAGCAAAATTTAGCAAGATGGCCTTTTCGACCACAATGTGTACAAGTGTACACATGAGCATACGTGTGATGGTGTCCGTGAGGAGCATGTGTATGCCTTGGAGGGTGTGCATGCATAAAAGATGGAACTTGTTTCTTTCGAAGCAAAGTTTCCAATCGTGTATGGTTCATGGCACATTGGCTCATAGTGGAGCCCAAACAATCTACCTTCTTCTTAAGCATACAAATATCATCATTAATCTTAGAAGAAGAGGTACATGCATTAGGTAGTCTAGATGATGAGGCTACACTAGCATGGCAAACATGAGAAGACATATCATTTTTCAAAGAATTATTTTTACTTAAACAAATTTCTAATTCTTTTGAAATGAACACAATTTCTCTTTTCAAAGAATCATTTTCTTTTAAAACAAATTCTACCTTTGAAGATAAAATATCATTGTTTTTTAAAACCTCATTGCAATCATTTTTAGATTTTAAAAGGTTATTTTCTTTAAGTGCAAGTTCTAATTGAGATCTCAATGAATCCCTTTCATTATAGACCTCAACCTTCTCTTGCAAAACAATATCAAGTCTAGTATGCAAATCCTTATTTTCTTTTTCAATTCCTAGACTTTTCTTTTTCAAAATTTTATAATTTTCTATCAATTTTCACAAACTATAGAAAGTTCTTCATTTAAGGCATGGGGATCAACAATATCATCACATGAAGAACAAGCATCATCACTATCTAGGTGGGATTCCGAATGTACCTCAAGGGAGTCATTCCCTTGGACCATGAAACATTGTGGTTCGGATTCTCCACTAGATTCCTCTTCTTGGATTTGTTCTTGAAGCTCGGAGGTGGTGGTTGTGGTTGTCAATTTGTTCCACACTACAAAAGCGGAATCAATATTAGAAACATGTAAAAGATAATCTTTAGGCAATGTGCTTCTAATAGCCTCTAGGGCTTGTGCATTGGCCCTTATATGAATGAGGTTACCAAGATAGCATTTCTTGGTAGCCGCAAGGAAAGTATGTAAACCTAGGGTTTGTAGGTAAATGGACATCCTAGTCTTCCAAACAAGAATGTTGGAAGGGTCATAGCTAGGAGGGGTCATGAAGTCCATGGTAAACTAAATGTATGCAAACAAATATTATGCAAACAAGATTAGCAAGCAAATGGATCACTCCTAGGATGTTAAGCCTAATATCAGGAGCACTAGCTCTGATACCAATTGAAAGTACACCTAGAGGGGGGGTGAATAGGTGTAAGTGCTAATCTAGGGCTAAATAAAAAAAAATCTAATGCTCTAAATGCGGAAGCTAATGCAAATGTTGCACAAACTTGTACAATACAACAAGTGTAGCCGAATTCCCCTTGCGAGGCTCTGGACTAACTCCTCTTGATTCACCTTGAAATGGGTTGAGGTGCTATGTGAAGCTCTTGTTGGATGAGTACAAATTAGGCACACACACACAAGCAATCCAAGCAAACAAGGGTATAGCAATAAAAGGAATGCAAGGCACTAAATGCAAGCAAGTATGAATATGCTCAATCCCACGCAAGTATATGTATGATGCTATGAATGAATGAATGAATGCTTGCACAAATATAAGAGAGAGAGTTAGAGAAATTGGACAATCGCAAACACAAGGATATGATTCGAGGTTCGAGCCCCTAGCTCTACATCCCCGCCTACACCACCGTGTAGGATTTCCCAATCCACTATAGGAGTACCAAACTCCTCTCTCAACCTTACAATGCCACCGAGGCAATACAACACACAATCCACCTCTATCAAGAGGGATACGGCCCGTAGCCAACCACAACACACACCTCTACCTAAGAGGTATAAGGCCCGTAGCCAACAACAAACACTACCTCTACCGAAGAGGCTCACACACCAATACCACTCCGATCACCTCTACCGAAGAGGGATTCACAAATTAAGGAGGGTTTACAACTCAAGAGGTGTACAACTACAACCTCAAACACTTCTCTTTTCTTTCTCTTTTCTTTTCTCTTTTCTTTTCCACAAAAACAAAAATCCTAATAGTTTAGGATAGAAGATAGCTCAAGTGTGGAAACTATGTGTTTTTGGAAAACAAGCAACAAAGAAAACACTTGGGAAATTCTTGTAAAAGATGGAGAATGAAAACCAATACAAATATCCCAAATTCCTATTTCTTTGATTTTTCCAAAAACCCAAAACAATAAAGATTAGAAGTTTAAAGCACAAAAACTATTTTGAAAACTCTTTAAAAACACTTCAGAAACTGCAATTTTTCCCTTATAAAAACCTTGGCCAAAATCCCAAATGAATGGGGTTTATATAGGCCAAAACAGAAAACTAGCCGTTAGGCTGATGTGGCATTTTTGACAGCCACCGGTCGACCGGCCCGGTCGACCGCCAACGGTCGAAATTATGACCGTTGGGAGATTCGGTCGACTGCCAGTCGACCGACCAACAGAAGGAAACACAGTTTCCTTCTATCGGTCGACCGACCCAGTCGACCGACAAGATACAGAGAGCAGACTCTCTATATCGGTCGACTGGGTCCATGTCCCGGTCGACCGACGGACATGCACAGCCTGTGCATGTCCCGGCAGAGCAGCCGGTCGACTGCCGGTCGACCGGTCTGCCTGGAAAACTGTTTTTCTGGGCAGATTTTGAGATAGAAAATTTTGTAAAAAATATTTTAACACTTGTAAAAATTCCACAAAAATATGTTTTATCATTTTACTTGATAACTAAACTTGTGATAAAAATTTCAAGACATATATCAAACATATCAATTCATTTTTGTGTCTTGCCATTTTATCAAAAATAAAACTTGTATTTTTATCAAACTAGATTTTTCCAAAACATGAATAGGAATGTCAAAATAAGTTTGTCTATAAGTTAAGCATGTATGTATAACTAGAAAACATCTACTATACATATTAATCATGAAAACTTGTTTTGATCAAACTATTCATGAAATCAATATCAAAAACCAAACCATGTGTATTTTGTGCACTTGAGCATATCAACTAAACTAAGCTTTAACAAATGGATCTAAAACTCAAAACTAAACCTATGGATACCTAAGTCTTCTTGACGATCTTCATCTTCAAGTAGACTAGCTCCCAAACGCGATCCACCGAGTGCAAAGGTATGATCTTTAAGCTTTGGCACCGGAATCACCATGATAAGCTTCCAAACATCTTGTTGAAGCTAATCACCAACACTAATAACCTGCTAATGATCTGAAACTTAGAAACACAAGAATATTAGTAAATATAATTACATGAGTTGATCATCATCAAAACTAGAGTGGAAGGCCTTTGGGCCAACACTTGTTTCATACGAACCAAGGTTTCCAAGCGAGTGTGGTTCATGGCACATTGGCTCATAGTGGAGCCCAAACAATCTACTCTCTTCTTTACATACAAATATCATCATTAATCCTAGAAGAAGAGGTACATGCATTAGGTAGACTAGATGAAGAGGCTACACTAGCATGGCAAACATGTGAATCAATTTTAATTTTCAAAGATTCATTTTTCTTTAAACAAACATCTAAATCATTTGAAATAGAAATAATTTTATTTTTCAAATCAACATTCTCTTTTAAAACAAAATCAACTTTTGAAGACAAGTTCTCATTTTTCTTCAAAAGAACATGGCAATTATTTTTAGATTTTAAAAAATCATTTTCTTTAAGTGCAAGATCAAGTTGAGATTTTAATGAATCCCTCTCATTAGCAATCTCCTCTTTCTCTTGCAAGACAACATCAAGTCTAGCAATCAAATTTTATTATCATTATTAATGCCTAGACTTTTCTTTTTCAACAAATTATATTTTTCTATTAGTTTTTCACAAACAATGGAAAGTTCTTCATTCAAAGCATGGGCATCAATATGATCATTTGAAGAACTAGCATCATCATCACTATCTAATGGAGTTTCCGAGTGTACCTCAAGGGAGTCATTCCCTTGGACCATGTAGCATTGTTGTGGCTCGGATTCTCCGCTAGATTCCTCTTCTTGGATTGGCAATTGAAGCTTGGAGGTGGTGGTTGTTGTCAACTTGTTCCACACTGCAAAAGCGGAATCAAGATTAGAAACACACATAAGATAATCTTTAGGTAATGTGCTTCTAATAGCCTCTAGGGCTTGTGCATTGGCCCATATATGATTGCAATCACCAAGATAACATCTCTTGGTGGCCGCAAGGAAAACATGCAAACCTAGGGTCTTTAGGTACATGGACATCCTATACTTCCAAACATTAATGTTGGAAGGGTCAAAGCTAGGAGGGGTCATGAAGTCCATGGTAAACTATATATGAATGTGCAAACAAACAAATGCAAATGAGATTAGCAAGCAAATGGATCACTCCTAGGATGTTAAGCCTAAGTATCAGGAGCACTAGCTCTGATACCAATTGAAAAACACCTAGAGGGGGGGTGAATAGGTGTAAGTGCTAATCTAAGAAACTAAATGCAAACTAAGTGCACTAAATGCGGAAGCTAATGCAAATTATGCACAAACTAATACAATACAACAAGTGTAGCCGAATTCCCCTTGCGAGGCTCTGGACTAACTCCCCTTGATTCCCCTTGAAATGGGTTGAGGCGCTATGTGAAGCTCTTGTTGGATGAGTATAAGTTGGGCACACACACACAAGCAATCCAAGCAATATGCACACACAATCAAGCCAAGCAATCAAGGATATAGCAATATGGATTATGCAAGACACAACACAAGCAAATAAATATGACAAGATGAATTATACTCAACACAAGCAAATATGATATGAATGAAGTATGATGCTTTGCACAAATGTAAAGAGAGAGAGTTTAGAGACAAGTGGATCAAAACGCAAACACAAAGATATGTTTCGAGGTTCGAGCACCCTTGCTCTACATCCCCGCCTACACCACCGTGTAGGATTTCCAATCCACTATACCGTCCACCGAGGACTCCCACCGAGGGAACCTTCACCGAGAAGGATTTTTACAACAATGGAGTACCTAACTCCTCTCTCAAACAAACACCTCCTCACACACGAGGAGTAGGCCCTTAGCCAATCAACCACAACAACAACACCTCTACCGAAGAGGCTCACAACCAATCTCAATCACCTCACACTTGAGGGATACAAACCAATCACCCGATCACCTCTACCGAAGAGGGATACAATAAGAATAAGGGTGTACAACTTAGAGGTTATAACAACAACCTCAAAACTCTCTCTTTTTTTTCTCTTTCTTTTCCACAAAACAAGATCCTAATAGATTAGGATAGTATGATAGCTCAAGTGTGGAAAACTAGGTGTTTTTGGAAACAAGCAACAAAGAAAAACTACTTGGGAAATCTTTTGTATATGATAGAAATAAAAGATCAAATCAAAATCCCAAAACCTAGTTTTCTTTGATTTTCCAAAAACTCAAAACAAATAAAGATGAGAAGTTTTTAAAGCCCAAAAACTCTTTTTAAAACTCTTTTAAACACTTCAGAAAACTGGAAATTTTCTCTTAAAAAAAACTTGGCCAAAATCCCCAAAGAGATGGGGTTTATATAGCCCCTATACAAAACTAGCCGTTAGGCTGATGTGGCAGCCTGACAGGCCACCGGTCGACCGGTCCGGTCGACCGCCAACGGTCAGAATTATGACCGTTGGGCAACTGCGGTCGACCGGCCCGGTCGACCCAGAAAACCCGAGAGCAGAGCTCTCAACTCGGTCGACCGTCACGATCGACCGTGTCTGTGCCTTACAGACGTGCACGTCTGTGCACGTCGGTCGACCCGAACGGTCGACCGGCCCTTGGTGCGGTCGACCGTCAGGGTCGACCGACCAGCCTGTCAGCACAAAAACAAGGTCAGAAAATTTGGAAAAATATTTTCTAAAAAATCTTTTATCTCTTTTAAAAATACCATAAAAATTATTTTATCATTTTATATTGAAACTCAAACAAGTGATAAAAATTTCAAGACAATATATCAACATATCAATTCATTTTTGTGTCTTGCCAATTTTATCAAAAAACAAAACTTGTATTTTTGTCAAACTTGATTTTTTCAATAGGAAATCTGATTTTCCTAAAAACTTATAGAAATACAAAAACATGATATTTGAACATTATTAAGCATGATGCATATGGACATAGGTCTAATACACATTCAACAAATATATCATAGTTTTTGTCTTTAATTACAAAAATATGTTTTATACCAAAACATAAAACTACATGAATAGGTATGTCAAACTAAGTTTGTATAAGTCATATAAGCATGTATGTATATAGAGCACATCTAATATACATATAAAACATGTAAACTTGTTTTGATCAAACTATTCATGAAAACTCATATCGGTTAAACTAAAAACCGAAAAACCAATATCCAAACATGTGTGTGTTTTGTGCACTTGAGCATATCAACTATACTAAGCTTTACAAATGGATCTAAAACTCTATCTAAACTAGGATACCTAAGTCTTCTTGTCGATCTTCCATCTTCAAGTAGACTCGATCCCAAACGCGTGATCCTCCAAGTGCAAAGGTATGATCTTTAAGCTTTGGCACCGGAATCAACATGGAAAGCTTCTAAACTCCTTGTTGAAGCTAATCACCAACTAATATCCTGTTAATGATCTGAAACTTAGAAACACAAGAATATTAGTAAACATAACTACATGAGTTGATCATCATCAAAACTAGAGTGGAAGGCCATTGGGCCAACAATTCTAACACAAAATAGTACAAGTACTCAGTCATCACAGTCTGTGACATAATATTACATAAATATTACATCAGGTAGTACAAAAGTAGAATGTACAGGGTACAAAAGATAAGGACTCACGAGCTGGAAGATAGAGTCTCACGAGCGGGGAAGACAGGATGAAGCTACGGCTGGTCCGCCTGCTCCTCGAAGAAAGCCTGATCCTCAGTTGAACGGTCCACCTCGGTCCAAGCTGCAAGATCTAGACATGCAAATTCAGGGTTATTAGTGGGCAACCTAGCGAGTGCAAGAAGAACCCAAATGGTAAGTACAAATAAAAGCAAGTGCATCAGGTCAAGTATAATGTACTTAAATCAGTAAGCATGGAATAACCACAATAAATAGTGAAATATGAAAATGACATTAGAATTTATGTGGCATGAAACAAAAGCAAGTGTAGCAGGTCAAATGTCATGAAATCAAATTAGCAAGCATGGAGTAACTACAATAAATAGCAAGTATGGAAATGACAATAAAATTCATGTAGCATGAAGTCAATTATCAAGTTATTATTAAGACTCGTTCAATTTGTATGTTTCGGTATATGGCCCGTACCATATACTTCTACATATAAGTCGAGTGAGGTTAGTTATTGAAAACTGATGAGGAACGACGAACCATGTTTAGAATGGGTCCGTGCATGCCTGGGACAACGGTCCAGGAGTATCCGGTACTGAGCTGGAACGTACCGCTAGGTACCGGGACTTACTATATGCCCGAAGGTCTTAGTATACGCCTGAACAGGAATAGAGTGTCACCGTTTCCCATATACCCAGGGGATTATAGCACACCCGGCAGGCAGGCAAGGGGGTAGGGGTGCCAACCCCTCGGAAGCGCCTGGTGGCCTCCAGGTCAAATCCAACAGAAATTAGTTGTACAACATATGTATGGCCGCCATAAACACAGAAGTTATATCGATACCCATTAATTTCCCCGTCCTGGTGTAAGTTGATTAAATATAACAGAATATCAAATAATAAAGTCCACAGGGTATTCACAAAAGTCCAATATCCATGTTATCCTATTATGGGGGTCAATAGGAATATAATATCGGAGGAATGTCAGGAGCCTCCCTATTTCAGGGGTTCAAGTATACAGGAGTACAAGAGTTCAGGAGTACCAAATGTCTGGTAATAATATAATAATCATGCCAAGTCCCCGTAAAACTAATAATCATGAATATATCATATAATACAGGTATCAGGGGTGGTAGTGTCCGGTCAAGGGTCACGATGTCAAGTCAATGTACTTGTACCACATGAAAACATATCAAGTAAGGGTTAGCATGTGTCATATACCGGGGGGTCACGATCAGGTGACAAGTATGATATATATCAAGTACAAGTGTCTAATATCAAGTGCCGTGGATCAGGTATCAAATATAACATATCAAGTGCCGGTGTCAGATATCAATTACCGTGGATCAGGTATCAAATATACTATAATAAGTGCCAGTGCCATAAATCATGCATCAAGTATAACATGTCAAGTGTCGGGTAAATACCGAGTACAATACCATCTATAAGCTTGTATAGTAAGAAATCATGTACTAAATATTACATCAGCATGTGTTAGGCATGTTACGGTAATAATAAGATGTCCACATATCAATATCATGTTATAAATCAAGGGTAGTTATTTTTAAGTTTAGTATAAAGCACTCGCCTGAAACGGAATGAAATACCGGTCAAAATCTGAGAAATCCGTAAATCTGTGCGAGCAAGCCACTAGCCCATATGTATATTAATATATATATATATATATATATATATATATATATATATATATATATATATATAAATATTATAAATATATTAGAGAGGGAATGAGAGAGGGGAGAGAGAGAAGAGAGACAGCTGTAGGAAGAGGAGAGAGAGAGAGAAAATAGGGTATTTTTAGAAGAGAAAATAGGAATTAAAAGGGGAGGGGTATGGTTGTAATTATGGGAAAGTAATTTGGGAATGAGGGGATGGGTATTTTAGGGAATGAGGAAATGTGGTTTATTTATGGAAAAGAAAGAAAAGAAAAGAAAGAAAGAAATAAAGAAGGAAAGAAGAAAGAAAGAAAGAAAGAACGAAGTGGAGGGAAGTGGGGGGAATGGTGGCCGGCGACGGCGGCCGGCTGGCGACCCTGGGGCAGCGGCGGCGCTGCCGGAGGTGGGGTCGGCGCGGCTGCCCCGGGGAGAGGTGGTGTGGGGGTGGTGTTAGTCTTTTTGGTTTGTTGTTGGTGGAGGAGTTGTTGGTGGTGGTTGATGGTGGTGGTGGTTATGGTGGTTGTGATGATTGTTGGAGGTGGTGGGGAGTTAGAGGAGGAGGATGAGGTGATGATGGGGTAGTGGGAGTGGTGGATTTGATGGAGATGGTGGTGAATTTTGGAGGGAAGGGAGGTGGTGGTGATGGGATTTGGTGAAATTGGAGGTGGTGGGTGGTTGATGGAGGTTGAAGGAGGTGGTGGAGTGGAGAGGGGGTGTAGGAGAGGGGATGGCCAGCGGCTATGGAGGGGGTGCAGCGGTGGTGGTGAAGGTGGGGGCGACGGTGGTGAGAAGAGATGGGTTTGTTTTTAAGTTGGTTTGGAGTTGAATTTTGAAATGGAAAATGAAAAGAGAAGAAAAGAGTGTCTGAAACTGAAATTGATCAAATCGGACTTCCAAAAAGGTCAAATCGGGCAGCAGGCTAGTATCAGATTCCCGGTCCGGGTCCGGGCTTACTCTAGACCTGAGAATCCAGATCCGATACACAATAACATAAGTAATCATAATTCAAAAGCAAATACTAGAAGAAAATTGAATAATACGGTCAAAAAAATTTGGGACAAGTATCTGGGTACGTATCCCGGGAACGGGGTGCTATAGTAGTAATCATTGTGCCACATAAATCATATGTCATAAGGTAAGGTGTCAACTCAGAGCATAACATATAACTGGAGAATATAAAAGTGTTTCATTTTAAGTTATTCAATAATAATAACTAGTACCGTTTGATATTTCAATCGCCTCCTTACCAGCGCCTCACATCACCGATAGTCCATACTAGAGTTCGCACTCTGTAGAACTTATCCGGGTCTGATATGTGAGTACCAGGACCCGAACAAAGGAGAGACCAAATATCACACGTTCCTAACCTTATTACTGTTTGGTTGTTTTATGCTATTCATCCGATCCATATGCTTTTGTATGTGCTACCGGCACACATATATCCACTTATGAATAAGATGAGTTATTATTTTAAAATTGATAAATCTGATGGCTCATATTTATAGTGGGTCCCGTCTCTGCCCGCACTAGCTCAGGAGTACAGGCTACTGCTTCCGGGAACTTATCATTACGCGCCCCACACGACACTTCAGAAATATCACAATTATAAATATGATATCATATCGGTTTCCATCAGTTTTCCCCACCCCAGTGTAAGTTGAGTACTTTATTATATAAATATTGCCCAAAGATAATGTCCACTAGTGTATACAGTAATCCAATAATCATGATTATTCAAGTACGTGGATTAACAGGAGTATAATATCAGGAGTCACCCTTTTTCAGGGGTTCCGGAATACAGAAGTTCAGGAGTACAGGAGTTCAGGAGTACCAAATATTTGGTAACAGTATAATAATCATGCCAAGTCCCCGTAAAAGTATTAGTCATGAATATGCAATATAATACAGGTGCCACAATATCAGGTCAAGTGTACCAGTACTGGGTGATAGCATGTGAAGTGTCATGTGTTATTATAACAGGTGCCAGGTATTAGGCGATAAATATAGCATGGCAAGTACCGGTGTCAGTTATCAAGTAATAAGAATAGCATGGCGAGTACTGGTATCAGATATCAAGGGTCGAGTAATAACAGGTCAAGTATCAGGTGTATACACGTCAGGGTCAAGTAACTAATATATCGGTGAGAGTCACAACATCAAATACCAGGTATAAATCTGTCACATAACAAGGTACATGAGAACGGTATAAACATTTCAAACTCTTCACAACCATTTTTATAATAATAATAAATTTATCTTTTTATTAGCCATGCGAAGTCAAGTGAAGCGGGAGCAGTCTAGGCATACCCGATATGATACTGGTTCAACAAATTATAATAACGGCCGGCAAATATTTATAAAACATGATAATTTTAGAAATCACTCATATAACATATAGCAACTTCAATAACGAGACATCTGTATTAAAAGCAAGATAATAATTATTAGACATGAAATGATGGTAATAAAACTTGAAATATCAAAAGAAATGTACTCGCCTAAATCACCAGAAAATGGTGTGAAATCCGGAACACCAGAAATACGTGCACACCACCAATCCATATATTAAAATATATATACATATCATTTTTAGAGAGAGAAAGAGAAAAGGAAAGAGAGAAAGTCCAGAGAGAGAAAGAGGGATTTTAGAGAGAAGGCCTAGAGAGAAAGAGGGATTTTAGGAGAGAAGGTCTAGAGAGAGAAAGAGGGATTTTAGAGAGAAAAGTCTAGAGAGAAAGAGGGATTTTAGAAAGAGAGAATAAGAATAGGAGAGTGAGTAGAGAGAGAAATAGTCGAAAGACGAGAGAGAGTGGATAGAGGGAGAGAGAGGTGGCTGAGAGAACCTAGGATAGAGAGAGATGAGAGGAGAAGAGAAAGAGAAGTGGGGGGTTTGCCGCCCCCTTGCCCACGCACAGCCCAGACCTCTGGCTTGGGCTGGCCCTGCTGCTCCCTGGCTGCAGCCAGGAGGCGCAGGAAGCTGTGCCGGCCGCCGTGGCTGGCGCAGGCAGGGGTGGCCGCCGGCCACCCGAAAAGAGAGGGAGGAGAGGGAGAAAGAGAGAGAGAGGAGAGAAGGGAGGGGACTGTAGCCCCCTCCTCCGTCCACGCACAGGGGGCCAGGAGGCCCCTGGCCGCGCTCAGCCGCCGGCGACATGCCAGCGGCGCTCAGCCCCCCCGGGGCGTCAGATCTAGGAGGGGAGAGAGAGGTAAGGGGTGAGAGAGTGGAATTAATGAGAGAGATAGGGAGTTTGGGAGAGTGGGAGAAGAATTAGAAAGAGAGAGAAATTTAAGAAAAGAAAAAGGGAATTTGAGAGAAAGAGGAGGGGGTGGTCGTCGGGCGCCAGGAGTGGAAGAAAGAAGCAAAAGAAAAAGAAGGGAAAAAGAAAAAGGAAAAGAAAAAGAAAAAAGAAAAGGGATTAATTTAAAAAAAGGGAGATTGTTTATTTAAAAGGGAAAATTGATGGGATAGGGCATGGGATTTGGCAGGTGATGGGATGGGGGAGTGGGCTGTCAGGTGGTTAACTTTAGGAAGGGAAGAAAAAAGAAATGAAGAAAGAAAATGAAGAGAGAAGGGAAAAATAATATATTTAAATAGGGTAAAAATTGATTGTTTCAGAAACGCTCTGAAAAAATTCTCAAAAAATAGAAAATATTATTTTAAGATGCCCAGTGAAATCGGATTCGAGAAATTCAATAAGATTTTTAAATTAAAAAATCTTGGAATCTTCCGGCGATACCAGTCGACACCAAAACCGGTGAATTTCGATAAATTCTGAAAAATCTCAAAAAATGTCTTTAGTTAGAAAATAAGATTTTAAGAAGTAATGCGGAAGCCGTTTCTAAAAATTCAACTCCATTTGAAAACTAAAAATCTAAAAATCAGTCAGCGAAGCCAACTGACACTGGTTTTTTGATGATTTTGCAAATAATTTTAAAAATTTTAGAAAATCATGAAAAATCTAAAATATTGAAAAATGATGTTTGAAACTAAAATCAGTCAAATCGAACTAGCGGAAAGGCCAAATCGAGCAATACACTAGGATCGAGCCCCGGGTTCTGACTGGGGCTGACTCGGAGTCCACGAATCCGGATCCAATACAAAATAACCACACCATTAATCATAAAACAAAAACAAATACAAACTAAATTAAAGAAATATGATAGAAAAATCAGAATACGTATCTAAGTACGTATTCCAGGAACAGGGTGTTACAGCGATTAGCATATATCTGGGATTTATCTCAAATCTCTCAGAACGATGCCAACCTTCACTAAATTGTTGAAGAAAGGTGTTTCATTCATCTGGAACGATGTGTGCCAACAAGCACTTGAGGAAATCAAGCTGTACCTCACGCATCCACCTGTACTTACAACTCCGGTGTCAGGAAAACCTTTCCCGATATACGTCCGAGCGATGGATCATTCTTTAGGAGCTTTACTAGCCCAGAATAATGATCGGGGACACGAGCAAGCAATCTACTACCTGAGTAGAACTATAATCAGAGCCAAATATCGGTACAGTCTGATCAAAAAGAATGCTTGGTATTGGTATTCGCTATCTAGAAGATGCAACACTACTTGGTGGTCAAACCATACACGTCATATCAATAGTCAATCCTTTAAGATTGCTTATGATAAAGTCATCATCACTAAATGGTCGATTGGCAAAATGGACCATGTTGCTCTCCCAATATGAGATGCACTTCCTGCCACAAAAAGCTATGAAGGGACAGGCGGTGACAGATTTCTTGGCGAGCATCCAGACCCAAGGGGGACCAAACTTAATGAAGATCTCCCATATGAGGTCGCTGAAGTTTGCTTGACCCAGACATCTTTCGAAGGACAGGTATGACAACTCTTCTTCGATGGCGCATCGAGAACGGGCCCGTGAGGAAATATCGTAGCAGAATTGGGGGCAGTACTTGTCTCCCACAGAACCACATAATCCCTCGCGCATTCTCATTAACTGAGTCGTGTTCTAACAATGTAGCGGAATACAATGCTCTCTTGATCGGGATGCGTATCGCCGATGAGATTGGCGTTAAAATCTCGAAGCATATGATGACTCAAAACTTATCGTTAAACAGGTTCGTAGGGAGTACGAAGTCAGATATGAAGACTTGGTACCCTATCATAACACAATTATCACATGGCAGAGAGGTTCAGAAACTTCTACATCGACCATGTACCTCGCCAATAAATGCGCATGCAGATGCACTGGCATCTCTCGTTGCCTCCTTGGCTCTTCCAGCTAGAGCAGCAGAGAAAATACTCATCTACAACCATGACTTGTATTGTCCAAGATTCCCTTTTGAAGAAAACTAAAAGCTAATAAGAGACCTTCAAATCAAAGAAACTCTAGAGACTTCAACATGTCCAGAGCACAGGGATTGGCGATTCCTGTACACCGACTACGCATTGTATGGCATTCTGCCGATGACCCTAAAGAGGCGGCTGCCATTAGAAGGAAAGCCCCTAAATTCTATTACAATGCCATCATAACAATACTGTATCGCCGATCGCATAATGGAGTCCTCCTCCGCTGCCTGTCATGTCACATAAAGAGGCACAAAAAATATTCAAAGAAGCTCATGACGGCATGTGTGGAGCCCGTCAACTTGGTCCAAAACTTTGAGGTCGACTCTGAAGACTGAGATATTATTGGCAAAGATGATCCCCGATGCCATCGTTTACGCCAAGCGATGCCACGCTTGTTAGATCCATGGTGACTTCATTCATCAGGCACCAGGTCATCTTCGCCCTACAACTTCTTCCTGGCCATTCAAAATGTGGGGAATAGATGTGGTTGGTCCTATGAGCCCACCTTCATCCAAAGGATATCAGTTTATCTTAACCAAAACTGATTACTTCTCTAAACGGGCTGAAGCTATCCCCTTAAGGGAGGTAAAGACATCTGATGTGGTCAAGTTCATTAAACATCACATGGTCTACCACTTTGGCATGCCAAGCCTTTCAGAGATTCCATGACAAGTTCAAGATTCAGAGTGTATCTTCGACGACATACTTTCCAACTGCTAACGGCCATCCATAAGCTTTCAATAAGACCATTGGGAAACTTCTCAAGAAATTCGTCTCGAAGATCCAACGCGACTGGGATGATAAGTTAGATGAATGCTTATGGTCTTATCGCACGACAGTGAGAACCACGACGAAGGCTACACCGTTCACTCTGGTATACGGGTGTGAAGCTGTACATCCACTAGAGATTCAGATCCTATCTCTAAGCGTTACCTTGACAACGGAGATGGCAAATGAGGAGAAGCATCGTCTGCGACTCCAGGAGGCTTTAGACGATAAACGCCTGCAAGCTCAACAGCAAATCAAGCTCTATCAAGCTCTACTTACCAGAGCCTTCAACAAGAAAGTCAAGTAGCGGACTTTCAAGAAAGGTGACCTTGTCTTAACTGTCAGAAGTCCTATGGTGATGACACATAAGATCAAAGAAAAATTTCAGCCTAAATGGGAAGGATCATTTGTAGTGGAGTCGGTCTACTCAAATGGAGCATACCGCCTTATAACCCCAGATGGTGATACGCCCATGATGCCGATAAATGGCAGATTCTTGAAGAAGTACTATTCTTGACAGGATTCTTCCTATGATCAGGTTAACATTACACCTCTGATCAAAACTTTCTGACCCAAGATGTTCGGAAGAGCGCCAAAGAAAAACTTCTTTCTTTCTTCAACGGATCACATCACAGTCGAGCAGTGTCGAGCCGATCGAACACTGGTTACATTATGATGTATGATGTAAACATCGAAGAAGAAACAAAGTGTGAAACTTCAGTTTTAACCTTGTTACTCTTCTCTAATTCACCTATGAACTCGACAGGAGTCTCCTTATGATCAGGTTAACATTACACCTCTGATCAAAACTTTCAGATCCAAGATGTTCGGAAGAGCGCCAAAGAAGAGCTTCTTTATTTTTTCAACGGATCACATTCCAGTCGATCAATGTCGAGCCAATCGAACGTTGGTTACATCATGATGCATTATGTAAACATTGAAGAAGAAACAAAGTGTAAAACTTAGGCTTTAGCGTTGTTACTCTTCTCTAGTTTATTTATGAACATCCTACGCCTCTGACGGCTAAGGATAGAGGAAAATGTTAGCTTTCAAGTCCAACATAAGTCCTCGACAATTCATCATGCTGAGGGAAATAGCATGGCTAGCCCAACTCAAACGGTAGTTGGTAAAGGAATACCAATCAGTTGATAGCTGAGGATTTGCTAAAAATCCTAAGGGACTTGATCCCGTCCTCTCCTCCAAAATATCTTACCAATTCTCGCCCACAGAATGGTAGGACTACAAAAATACCTGTGTTCATTTCTCTGATGAAATGAGCAGAGACTTGTCACGTTAACAGTAAACCTCTGACAAACCATTTCTCTTGATCACTAGTAGAGTCAGTCAATATTAAACCTCTGACAACAAAACTCACTCAAAATCTCTCCACTGTTATGTTAATATTACACCTCTAACGGCAAACCTCTCGTGCACCTAGAAAATCAATGTTTATCACGTTAAATATTATACCTCTGACAATTCATTCTGCTTTCCACAAAAGTCCCCTACCAATTCTCTCTCATAGAATGGTAGGTCCACAAGCTCAATCACAACTATGTTAATATCACACCTCTAACAGTGAAAAGCTTCAATACTCCCCAGCAAGTACGAACTTTCACTTGTCAATTCTTATCCACAGAATGACAAGTCCTCAAAGTTGCTCATACGCAAACCAATTCTTGTCAAGTTAACACTACACCTCTGACATTTCAAACTTCACTTGTCAATTCTCGTCAATAATTAACTCTTATCATGTTAACATCACACCTCTGACAAATTAATGTTAAGTTAACACTATACCTCTAACAGTGATTAAGTTGCTGCCAAGTTCAACATTAAACCTCTGACAGTCACTTTCCTCAAGTTTCCATATCGACACCTCCAGCATCCAGTTCACTGTTAAGTTCAACAATATACCTATAACAATGGCTTTTCCTCAGGCTTCCATATCGAAGCTGAGATGAGCGATGCTAAGCTTAACATCACACTTTTAGCATCCAGTTCATTGTTAAGTTCAACAGTACACCTATGACAATGACTTTTCCTCAGGCTTCCATGAATTTCCGTATCGAACTCGAGATGACTAATACTAAGTTCAAAATCACACCTCCAGCATTACCTCCACAGTAAAGTTTAACACTATACCTATGACAGTGGTATTTTTAGCTTTCCTAAATGGAACTGAAATTCCTGTGGAGCTAAGTTAACATCACACCTCTAGCTCACATTCTTGTTAAGTTAATATCACACCTCTAACAAGATTCAATCCAACCCGTTAAGTTAATATCACACCTCTAACGGTAAAAATTTTCCTAGATCCCCAACGGGTCTAGTCTTAGTTGTTATTCCCGTTAATAGAATGGCAGGTCCACTTAAAATCACCGTTAGATTAATATCATACCTTAATAGTATTTTCATTAAATCCCTAGCTGAGTCTTAGTTACGTTAATATTAAAGCTCTGATAAAGACTCAATCATAATCCTTCACGGGTTGAAAATTTCACTTGCCATTCTCATCCATAGATTGACAAATCCACTATTCCACTCATGTCAAGTTAATATCACACCTCTGACAGTGATCTTAAAATCATTAAATGGAAATTTTCTAACTTAGACTTGTTAAGTAAAATGTTACATTTCTAGCAAATCAAAGGAAATCACTTCTACTTGTCTGATTTTTAATTCAAAAAAGGAAGCCAAGACATGTAAGAAAATAGAAAAAAGTGTCACTTTTATTGATATTTAAAAATATGAAAGTAATACAAAACACTCCCTTATACAATAAGATTGAGTGTTATAACAAAGAGTACAAAGAAGTCCCTCTTGCTCAGTGAAAAGCTTGAAACATTGAAGATACACAAAGTGCATCCTCTTGACTGTGGCCGGGAACAACATGTCAACTTCCTCTCCTATTGAGAACAATGGTGTTTCTCGAAGTCGAAATGCAAGGAAGCATTCTGATTCCACCCGACCAACTGGTGCGAAAGTCTTCGCAAGGTCGTAATCCTTCGCTTAATGGAAAGCTCCACCACCAGAAAGTCGTCTAATGAGCATGGGTTTTTCGTCGCTGTCACTTTTTTGAACAAGATTGGTGAAGGAGGATCCGAGACCTTACTGCTGACGTCCTCTTTCCCGTGACCTTCAAATGTGCCATGCTCATAGTGATCAGTAAGAATCCGAGATTACTGGTGCATCATGTTCAATAATGTCCTGATGTGTATCGACAACCCGCGGATCTTCCTCGCCCTTAGACAGAAGCTCTGACTTCCTGAGTGCTCGCCAATCGAACAAGCTGGCCGATCCAAATATTCTCCAATGGACGCTGCAAAGACGCTGGAACTAGCTGTTGGCCCAGAGGCCCTTCACTCTAGTTTTGATGATGATTAACTCATGTAGTTATAGTTTACTAATGATCTTATGATTAATTAATTTCAGATATTTGATCAAGATCTTAGTAGGTGTTTGGCTTCAACAAAGGAGTTTTGGAGCTAACACATATAGATTCAGGAGCTCGCGCGTCAAGATCGCATCTAGCACTCGGTTGGAGTCAAGCTCGTTGGATCGTGTTTGGATCGAGTCGGCTTGGAGACAAGAAGACCTCGGTTTGTCTAGTTTAATTATTTAAATCTTGTGTAAAGATTAGATAGTATTGATATGCTCAAGTTCACATACACACACAAGTTTAAAGTTTATTGGTTTTTGGTTTAACCGATTTTGGATTTCATATCAAAAACATAGATATATATATCTTATATGGATATTGGATTCTATCCATATATAATATGCTTCAATTTATTTCAATATCTTGTTTTTGTATCCATATGAGTTTAGAGAAAATAATTTTTCATTTCAAAAAATTCAAGTTTTGAAAAAATACGGATTTTGTGTTTAAGCCAAATTTCAATATCACAAAAATGGTTCAAATTGTTTGTAATATATGGTCACACATATTTGGTATTCAAAGATCGTAAAAGAAATTATTTTTATGGAATTTATGTGATTTTATGGGATTTTATTGAAGTTAAAAAGACCAAGTTTAATCCCTAAAAATATGTGATCTGGCTTTCTGCCGGTCGACCGGACGGTCGACCGAGACAGAGGTCGGTCGATCGCTCCGGTCGACCGATGTACACAAACATGCACAACCAGTATGGGTGGAGGGCCGGTCGACCGACCGGTCGACCGCCAGAGAGCTCTGCTCTCTGGATCTGGCCCCGGTCGACCAGCCGAGAGCTCTGATCTCTGGATCCAGCCTCGGTCGACTGGGTGGTCAACCGATGGCACAATAGTCAAAAATCTGACCGTTGCCGGCCGACCGGGCGGTCGACCGATAGCAGCCTCAGCTGCTGAGTTGGCCCAATGGCTAGTTTTTGGAATGGGTATAAATACCCATCCCTTTGGCTGTTTTGGATAAGAATTTTAAGAGTAAATTTTTCATCTTCTTAAGTGTTTTAGCAACAAGTTTTCAAGAGTTTTTGAGTCAAAAGATTTTATCTTTTATTTGTTTTAAAGGGTTGGAAAAAGCAAAGAAAAGGAGTCTTTGGGAATTGGTTTTGATCTTCATTTATATTTCTATCTAGAGTTTTTCTCAAGAGTTTTTCTTTGTGTTTTTGATTTTCAAACTCTTTATTTTCTCACACTTGAGCTATCATATCTATCCTATTTATAGGATCTTGTTTTGTGAGGAAAATTAGTTTATTGTCTTTGTGATCACCAAAGTTGTTTGTGATCTTTGTGATCACCAAGAGTTGTAATCCTTCTTTACTTTGGGTATCCCTCTAAGTGTAGAGGTGATTATGTTTGTGGCTATCCCACTAAGTGTAGAGGTGATTGTGGTTGGTTTGGCTTTATGCCTATCCCTCTATGTATAGATGTGATTGTTGTTGTTTGGCTTAGTGCCTTATCCCTCTAGTGAGAGGTGATAGTTGTTGTGCCTTGCCTCTTGTGTAGAGGTTGTGTTGTTTGAGAGAGGAGTTGTGTACTCCAAGTTTGTATTACCCAAATCCTCAATGGAGGTTCCCTGTGTGGATGCATTAGTGGAAATCCTTCTATGTGAAGGCGGGGACGTAGAACAGTGGCTCAAACCTCGAAACATATCTTTGTGTTTGCGATTGATCCACTATCTCTAAACTATCTCTCTATATCCTGCATTGATTCATATTGGTCATATCATATATATGCTCGGTATTGTTTGTGTGCCTCACTAGTATTGAACCAAGAGAGCTTCATATAGCACCTCAACTCTTATTTAGAGGAATTTAGAGGAGTTAGTCCAGAGCTCTTCACCGGGAATTCAGCTACACTCTTTGGTTACACTAAGTGCGTTGCAATTAGTTTTGTAATTCCGCATCATTTGTCATTAGATTAGCCATACACCTATTCACCCCCCTCTAGGCGTATTTTTCACTAGCACCTTCGATATGGCTAAGACCTGCAAGAAACAAAAAAAAACAAGGGTTAAAATTCTGCAAAGACAGAAAATAAGAAGCCAGAAGAACAAATGCGGGGCTGAAGTCATGAACTCCAGACGTGAATCTCACAGATGCGGAGATAGCAAATACAAATTCGAATGCAAGTCGATGTTAGACTCGCGTCTGGCAATTCAGACGCGAGACATATATCAGAGATACAGACACGGGTCTTAAAACTTTTTAAAGTTACTTCAGATACAGACAATGTGGATCCACGTCTAGGACTTCAAGACACAGGTTTGTCACATTCGCGTCCAGAGATCTCAAAAGAGCAGACTTAAAATTTTCTAGACTTAGACTTTGAAGTCAACAAGCCCGTGTTTCATCAGGTAACACGAAAGGCGCGTTTCCAGAGCATGGATGCATGAATCTCAAAGAAAGAGATTTTAGGAAGGGATCAAGAGACAAAGTCTCTTCATGACTGGTGATGGCATGACTCTAAGAAACTAAGCCTTATCATGGCAAAAGCCATTTCCTATCTGAAGAAAAGTTCTCTAGAAGTTGAACTTTATTTGTCAAGGCACGTCCAAGAAAGCACTTAAACTAATACTTTTTAATCTTGACATCACTTAATAGTGGTAATCTTCGAAGAAGATTGAAAGAAAGCATTGAAGCTTTGGATTCTTTTTGTTCTTCAGAGCATGTGCCCTTGAAGGAAAGGAGAACACTCAAGACGGAGTTCTTTAGAGCATATGTCCGCGAAGGAAAATAGTCAAGATCAATGCCTGTTAAGAGGCTATGGCCTATTTATAGGCTCGCTAAATGGACCGTAATTATGGCATAAAAATCAAAGCCCTTCTTAAAGGTCAAAATTAACAACCTTAATTCTTACGTGAATATCAAATCCAGTCTGGGTGAGACACGTGGATTTTTGCTCTGGGAAATCCCAAAGACGCGCGTCCCCAACCGTCAAACGCCGATTAGCGTTGAAAGATCTAGCGAGATCTTCGCGTCAAAAAACATGCGATACTTCGAAGGCCGTGTTCTGAAGTCCACGTCCCTTCACAAGTCTAAAAACTGCGTCTCCTCCATCAAATTGAAGAACGCAAGCCTGCATTTCTAGAAGAGAGCGACATTTCTCTCAATAATTCAGAGCCGTGTTTCTCTAAACATTCAGAGCCGCGTCCTCTCAACGAATCAGAGCCGCGTCTCCCCTACAAGTCAGAGCTGCGTCTCAGTCACAAACTCAGTGCTGCCTGAATTTCTGCTCTATCTTTCATGGCCGCGTTTTAACAAATGACTAAAGACTGCGTTTCCACAATAGTCAAGGATTGTGATTATGAGAGCTGCGTCTCCACTTCGATATTCGCGTCTCTCCAATAAATAAGAGTCACGTTTCTACCTCAGACGAGGTTCGTGTCTCTAAGAAAATATGACCTCTGCGTTTACAAGACCTGCTTTCAGTCTTTGCTTCTACATCAGTTCAACAGTACACTGGCGAAAGCAGGTGACTATTTCTCCTGATTCAGCAGTACACCAACCACCAGCTCAGAGCACCGATGTCACGCCCCGCTTCCCAAAATACGGAATACGAGTAAGTGACGATGGCCAGCAGATACTCATGAAGAGTGAAATCTCTTCCATGAGTACCTTAGGCTGTCAATAACAAGCAGGATAGCACACATATATGCATATACAACCAAGCACAGGGATAAAATCACATATATGAAAAACTGAATCATAAACAATATCATCCACTATATCTGAATAAAACAAGTCAAGAAGAAAACTGAACTCACCGGAGACAGCAAAAAACCAGAATTTGATCTACGAACAACTCTCTATACCGACTTTCTGATCTAAATACTGAAAAATAATATAAAAGTCCGTCAGAAGCGGACCAGCAAGAGTACACGAAGGGAAAAGAACGATCAAAGAGAGAATATGAAAATGTAAAAAACAGTAAGTAAGACATAAGAATAATATGTTTGGCAGTATCGAGGGCTGAAAGTAATAATAATAACAGGAATAATCAAGAAGATATATCATGTACAATAAGACCGTGCATGCATAGTGTGACATGTATATAATGACATGAGACGTCCTGGACAAGTAACTATCGTGAAACATAATCACAAGATCCCAAGATCTCAAGATCACAAGATAAAATAACATGGTATGTCCAGGAATGTCATGCAGTCAAGATAATGCATGTCACATGAGTCTCAAGTGTCAGTATCTTGAAATACATGTCAGGTACTAGATCATTGAAGGCAATGAAGGATATGATGCAAGTGCATATGTCTAGCATATTTATTACTCTAACTAATGCAATCATCCTGTGCCCCATCCCACAGGACAACTGCATATCAAACAAGTGACGCGTTAGTGAATCCTGATAGCTGGGAGAAACAGTTCACTGTACTCAGGTATCATGTAACATGTAATAACAGGAGCGCGCATAAATAACAAGATCACGTGTGGCATCCAAACCCATAAGGGTCACCCTTCCAAGCACACCTCCCTGGATTTTCCCTGCTACAGTCTCCCCCAATAACCCGGCTTGATTAATTTTATTAATAAATGCAAATACAAAATAGTGTGTTACTCAGTGTTACAGAATCATGAATCGGTACCAAGAATATCGGCATTTGATGGTGAAAACAATGTATATCAAAATCACGGGATGATGAAGACAGTGACAATATCAAGTGACAAATATATAGTTGTGCAAGTGATACCAGATGCATGCAAAATAGTGCAAGTAATGTCAGTGACATGTAATACAAAGGTCATAATAAGTCGGTCTTGATCATATGTCCATAATCCAACAAGTATCCTCGAACAATTTCTCAAACTATAAAGTTAATTTCCTCGATTAATTTTCAGTAATATCCGGATCACAATATCAATCGATATACAATCTTTAACTATCAATTTTGCTTCATTATTATCCAGTTATCCTCAAGATCCAGATCAAAGTATTTATCATGATCAGTATAAATTTCACGTCAATAAATCAGTCTACCACATACAAGTAATCATGCAACTTTAAGTTGAATGCAGTATGTACAGGAACGAGATGCAAATATGATATGTAAGGTAATGTAACATGATCACGAGACGATACGGGTAATAATATCAAGAATAGAATAATTAGTCATATAATCGGAAGAGAAAAGCTGATATGTAAATATGATCACAGGATAGTGTTGACGATCATGCAATATGATAACCATGATTTATAATTAAGAGGCAGAATTAAGATCAAGACGAAAGTCAACGAGAAGAGAACCGTGTACACTTGCCTGATGTCGTTGGAGTCTGAATTCCCGTAACTGCAACCGTTCTGGGTAAAATTCGCGGCCTAAATATTACGTGAATTAATTAGAGACTTGACATATTCTTATTCAGTGATAAGTTAAGTGATAATGTATTTTTTACTATTTATTATAATTTTGGTTGGTTAATTTTCCAAATAATTCAATTTCTGAATTTATAGCAACTATTTAAAAATATATTTTCATGATATAAATAATAAATTGATGTATAATATTTACATATTACTGAATTATGAATTTCATATTTTTTTTGTGCTATTTAGAAATTTATTGGTCATTTTTAAATAAAATATCATTGAATAGTAATTACAAAAATATTTAATTTCATGTTATTCTAAGTGATATTACATCAAAAATTTTTATAGAGTTTCAAATTTAGTTTATGATTTTCTGTGAATTTTCTGAATTAAAATAAACCTAAAAATCAATAAAAATAAATAAAAAGCTTAACGGGTCTGTTGCTACAGTAACGGGTCTGTTGCTACAGTAATGAATTTGGGTCTGGTTTGCTATAGTAAATCCTACAATTATTTTTCTACTTATTTTTATTTTATTTATTCCTTTTCTTCTTTTTCTTTTTCTTTTCCTTTTTCCTTTCTTTCTTTTTTCTCTCTTTTCTTTTTTTTTTTTATATTGGGTCGGGTCTGTAAAACAGACCCGAACCCGGGTCTATTGGCCAGACCCACTGGCCTGGCCTGACCAGACCTAGCCTGGACCAGGTCTGGCTGGGCTGGGCTGGCCAGACCAGGCCTGGTCTGGCTCGGCCAGGCCCTGGTCTGGCTCGGCCAGGCCAGAGCCTGGCTTGCTCTCGGCCTGGTCCTGGCCGAGAGCACAGCAGGGTATTTTTCTTTTCTTTTTTTTCTTTTTTTTTGATTAAAATAAATTTCTAAAATCAATTAAAATTTATGACAATTAGGAGACAAGTCTTAGGTGTCCCTATATATTTTTATTACAATTTTAAAATAAGATTATCATGGTGAAATAGTGATTAAACTAGTGCATGTTACATGTTCGATGAAATGCCAACAATAACAAAAATCGACGACAACGCAAATTAACTTACCCGGAACGCTTCTCTTCAGTCTGAATCTTCTTCCAGCACCTTAGAGTCTTAGGAGAGAAGGTACGCATGCTCACGCAAGGTGTGTGATCCGCCATGGGGTCATGCGCGGCCGTCGACGGCGATCTCGCGGACGACGACGGAGGCTCACTGGAGATGGACGCGCGTACGGGGAAGCCAATGGAGATGTTGTGTGCGCTGCCGAGGGCTTGGATTCATGCTTCGATGCCTGCCCGACGTCGATGGAGGAGAGGAGGGCGCCATGAAGAGGTTCGTGGCCTGAGATGGAGAGGGACGAGCGGGGGCTGTTGCTGTGGAAGAGAGCAAGGGAAGCTCCGGGTTGCTGCACCAGGCCTGAGGGGGTCTCAGCTGCGGCTATAGGTGGTTGGCGGATCGTCGGAGCCTTGGCACAAGGGTGGTTCTCTCACGGTGGGCAGCTGCATATGTGGCTCGCCGCATGGATGGCTCCAAGGGGTGGAGTTGCAGGTGCCGCGATGGTTGTGCAAGCTTGGAGAGCGGGGATGGGTTCGGTGGGTGAGGGTGCTTGGCTTCGGTGCGCGAGCAGAACGGAAGAGGGTGGCGTGCACGGTGACGGGTCGGCGGTGGGGGTAGCATGGACTGGGCTTGGTTGACGTGTGCTGCTGCTGTGGGTTCGCATGGCACGGATATATATAAAGCTAGGAAGGAGAGGGAGTGCGGTTGAGAGTGGGAGAAAGGAGAGAATAGGAGGGGACGTGGGAGGAAATGGTTGCAGTATGGGGGACGTGAGAGAGAGAGAGAGGAACTGAGAACGCGAGAGAAAATGGAGGTGCAGGTAGAGAACGTGTGTTGGTGGGGAAGAAGGTGGAAGATTAGTTATGGTTAAATATATATTAAGCTCCCCACACACACACAACGAAGTGGCATGGTGGTTTGGGCGTTAGGATATGTGTTGGCCCAGAGGCCTTCCACTCTAGTTTTGATGATGATTAACTCATGTAGTTATGTTTACTAATAATCTTGTGATGTTTAGTTTCAGATCTCTAATCAAGATATTAGTAGGTGATTAGCTTTATCAAAGATGTTTTGGAAGCTATCACATGGTGATTCAAGAGCCCGAGCGTCAAAGATCATATATAGCACTCGTTGGAGTCAAGCTCGGTGGATCACGGTTTGGATCGAGTCGACTTGAAGACGGAGTTCGTCAAGAAGACTTCGGTACATAGTTTAGTTTTGTGTTTAGATCCATTTGTAAAGATTAGATAGTGTGGTATGCTTAAGTTCACAACACACACATGTTTCATGTTTTCAGTTTTGGTTTAACCGATCTTGGTTTCATGAATAGATAGTATCAATACAAGTTTACATGGTTTAATGTATATTAGATATGTTCTATATACATGTATGCTTCATATCTTAGACAAACTTATTTTGATATGCCTATTCATGTGTTTGGAGTTTTGTATTTTAACAAAACATATTTTCGGATTTAATATCAAAAACAATGATATATATATCTTTTATGTATATTGGATTATATCCATAGACAACATGCTTCATGTTGTTTAAATATCATGTTTTTTGTATTTGGATGAGTTTTGGACAAAACTAATTTTCAATTCAAAAATTCAAGTTTTGGAAAATACGCAATTTGGTTTTCGGCAAAATTTCCATACACAAAAAAGAGTTCAAAATGTTTGTAACTTGGTTTGATTTTTACTCAAACAAGTTTGTATTTCAAATATCTTGCAAGAACTTATTTTTGTGGAATTTTAAGAGATTTTATGGGATTTTACTTTAGCTAAATAGTCAAACTTTTAATCCCTTAAGTTTTCTGTTCTGGCTTCTGCCGGTCGACCGGGTCGGTCGACCGAGCTTGAAGTCGGTCGACCGAGCTTGACCGACTTGCACAGCCGTACACGCCAGTTCTGGCTGGAGGGCCGGTCGACCGGGACGGTCGACTGCCAGAGAGCTTCTGCTCTCTGGAAAGCCCCGGTCGACCGGGTCGGTCGACCGGCAGAGAGCTCTGCTCTCTGTTCCAGGCCGCGGTCGACCGAGCCGGTCGACCGAGGCTCCAACGGTCGGATTTTTTTACCGTTGGCGGTCGACCGACAGCCGTCTGGGCTGAAAAATTGCCCCAACTTCTAGTTTTTGTTAGGGGCTATTTATACCCTATTTGAAGTGGGTTTTGGTTAAGATTTTCAAGAGCAAAATTTTACCTATTCTCTAGTGTTTTAAAAGCAAGTTTTCAAAAGAGTTTATTGGTTTTAAAGATCATTCTTTATTTGTTTTCAAGAGTTGGAAAAATCAAAGAAAAATTTAGATTTGGGATATTTGCTTTGTTCTTCATTTCTATCAAATACTAAGTTGTTTTCCCAAGTATTTTTCCTTGTGATTTGTTTTCCAACATCTTGATTTTTCACACTTGAGCTATATCTTCTATCCTATCTATTTAGGATCTTTGTTTTGTGGAAGAGATTGTTTGTGGTTGAGATAGACCACCTAGTTGTAAACCCTCTCTATTTGTGGTATCCCTCTTGTGTAGAGGTTGATTGTGGAGTGGTGGTTGGCTCCCTCTTGTGAGAGGTGGAGATTTGTGTTTTGGCTCCCTCTAGTGAGAGGTGGAGTTTGTGTTGGAATCCCTCAAGTGTGAGGTGATAGATTTGTATTGGCTAAGTGCCTACCCCTCTTGTGTGAGGTGGTGTTTGGGTTGCCTCTAGTGAGAGGTTGTATTGGTTGAGAGAGGAGTTGTGTACTCCCGGTTGTAGTTGCCCCAAATCCTCGGTGGAGGTTCCCTGTGTGGGAGTCCTGTGTGGACAAGTTAGTGGATTGGAAATCCTTCTGGGTGAAGGCGGGGACGTAGAGCTGGGTGCTCGAACCTCGAACACATCTTGTTGTTTGCGTTTGATCCATTGACTCTTAACTCTCTCTTTACTTTTGTGCCTTGCATCATTTCATATTGCTCATTCATATTATATGCTTGGCTTGTTTGTGTGTGCCTCACTTGTGCTTAACTACGAGAGCTTCATATAGCGCCTCAACTCTTATTCAGAGAATCAAGAGGAGTTAGTCCAGAGCCCTTCACCCGGAATTCGGCTACACTCGTTGGTTGCATTAAGTGTAGTTGTAATTAGTTTTTAATTTCCGCATTTAGTTCATTAGATTAGCCGTACACCTATTCACCTCCCCTCTAGGTGTACTTTCAATATGGTGGCGGTGGTCATAAGTTTAAATCTGAGAAGAAACAATCAAAGAAGTTTGTTCGGTTTTCTTTTATTTGGGGAAATAAAGGGTAAACAAAAGAAGGTTCAAATAGAATGGCTATCCTTATTCTCACCAGCACCTAAGTGGCCATGTGGTTTGAGCATTAATCCTTTATAGCATTGGGCTTAGGTTCGAAATCTGCTACACATGCGGGTTTTCTTAATTTAAAGTTTATTTTATTTTAATTTCATTTTTTTCCTTTTTGAATAAACATTTAAGCATTATTTTATTGGATTAAACTCTATTAATTCAGAAAAATCCTCAAAAATTCTTAAAATAGAAGATGTCATCCTGAACATTATTGTGAAGTCAGATTTCTAAAATTCATCCCCGATTGTTAATTAAAAATCTCAGAGTCAGCCTATGTCACCGATCGACCCCATATTGAGATTCTTCTCCAATAATTCTAAAAAAATTTCCAAAAATCTCAAAAAATTCGAAATAATGGAAATGATATTTTGAGCTGAAATGACCTCAATCCAACTATCAGGATGATTAAATCATCACCAGATACCAGTATTGACATACGTATATCGGGAACCGAGGGTTAAAATCCTACCTACCATATAAAAGGAATTTCGTCCTCGAAATCGACCAGACATCGATATATGAATCAAAGCTACGTCTGCGTGAGTTAGGATTGTTTCACATCTATAGTCGTGTCAATATGATATAACTCAAGTCAACCATGAGTTATGATCCAACATATTCATCTGCCAAGAGTATCACCATAAGTCTGGGGATCAAACTGACTTTCTAGAGTTCATAATCGATCATATAACTTTGGTCTCCCGATCCACTATAGTCATATTCATCTGATAAGATTACTCCCCCATTTATAAATCAAATCCTTAAGGTCATCAGTATCATAGTAACACAAATCTCAGATCCCACCGTCACTATTAAAAAATCATCAGTTCAAGTAGCAGTCACTAATGAAAATTTTCAAGATCAAATATCAACAATCATTAATTATTGTCTCAACCCTTAATATATCTTTCAATTGGTTTATATTCTTTCTTTTATATTCCTGCTTCAGATCCTAGAAGTTGAGTTTAAAATTCATTGATCTCCATAAAGATACAGATATATCTATCTCCTCCTTTTATCTATAATTCTCAAACAGAAGATCACAAAATTATCAAGGTATTCCAATTACAATGTTCTTAAGAGTCATAGGGATTAACTCAAAAACCTTAAATTATGATAGACATTCTTAAAATATTACTTGGATATGAAAACTCCAAGATTCTAATCCTTAGAACTAATCCAAGCAATCTGATCCAAAATAGAGTCATATTTCAACCAAAGGCAATAATTCCATTTATTGATCTGATTTTCACTCCAAGATCCATGCCCTAAATCCAATCTGTATGGATGTGATCTGATCATTATTTAATCCAGACATGATTATTATCTAGTCCACCATCTTACTTGATTCCCTTGTAGACATGTATCTCAAAAAGTTTCAGATCTAAAATTTCTCATAAAATTAACTGTCAGATAATTCGACAAAGATCCTCTCAATTATTCTTCTTCGTCCAAATAATCAGGTCAAGTCCTCAATATATCTATCCTCAATCTAAAATAAGAATAGTCTAACCAGACATGATCAAGCAGGGCAGAGTAGGTATGAAGACTACATGGATGGAAGAGACACATTAGGGTGACTGTTCAAGGGTTCTCAGAGAAAAGATTGTACAAGTATGGAGTTAGAGAAGGGAGTCAATGACTGCTCACTCAGATAATTTCGTGTGATTATCATATATGTGGCTTGATTGTATATATGGCATATAACTAACCGGCTCTGATACCAACAAAACCATGTCACGCCCCGCTTCCCAAAATACGGAATACGAGTAAGTGACGATGGCCAGCAGATACTCACGAAGAGTGAAATCTCTTCCATGAGTACCTTAGGCTGTCAATAACAAACAGGATAGCACACATATATGCATATACAACCAAGCACAGGGATAAAATCACATATATGAAAAACTGAATCATAAACAATATCATCTACTATATCTGAATAAAACAAGTCAAGAAGAAAACTGAACTCACCGGAGAACAGCGAAATAAGAATATGATCTACGAACAACTCTCTAGACCGACTTTCTGATCTAAATACTGAAAAATAATATAAAAGTCCGTCAGAAGCGGACCAGCAAAAGTACACGAAGGGAAAAGAACGATCAAAGAGAGAATATGAAAATGTAAAAAAATAGTAAGACATAAGAATAATATGTTTGGGCAGTATCGAGGGCTGAAAGTAATAATAATAACAGGAATAATCAAGAAGATAGATCATGTACAATAAGACCGTGCATGCATAGTGTGACATGTATATAATGACATGAGACGTCCTGGATAAGTAACTGTCGTGAAACATAATCACAAGATCCCAAGAACTCAAGATCACAAGATAAAATAACATGGTATGTCCAGGAATGTCATGCAGCCAAGATAATGCATGTCACATGAGTCTCAAGTGTCAGTATCTTGAAAATACATGTCAGGTACTAGATCATTGAAGGCAATGAAGGATATGATGCAAGTGCATATGTCTAGTATATTTTATTACTCTAACTAATGCAATCATCCTGTGCCCCATCCCACAGGACAACTGCATATCAAACAAGTGACGCGTTAGTGGATCCTGATAGTAGGGAGAAACAGTTCACTGTACTCAGGTATCATGTAACATGTAATAACAGGAGCGCGCATAAATAACAAGATCACGTGTGGCATCCAAACCCATAAGGGTCGCCCTACCAAGCACACCTCCCTGGATTTTGCCTGCTACAGTCTCCCCGAATAACCCCGGCTTGATTAATTTTATTAATAAATGCAAATACAAAATTGTGTGTTACTCAGTGTTACAGGATCATGAATCGGTACCAAGAATATCAGCATTAGATGGTGAACACAATGTATATCAAAATCACGGGACGATGAAGACAGTGACAATAGCAAGTGACAAATATATAGTTGTGCAAGTGATACCAGATGCATGCAAAATAGTGCAAGTAATGTCAGTGACATGTAATACAAAGGTCATAATAAGTCGGTCTTGATCATATGTCCATAATCCAACAAGTATCCTCGAACAATTTCTCAAACTATAAAGTTAATTTCCTCGATTAATTTTCAGTAATATCCAGATCACAATATCAATCGATATACAATCTTTAACTATCAATCTTGCTTCATTATTATCCAGTTATCCTCAAAATCCAGATCAAAGTCTTTGTCATGATTAGTATAAGTTTCACGTCAATAAATCAGTCTACCACATACAAGTAATCATGCAACTTTAAGTTGAATGTATTATGTACAGGAACGAGATGCAAATATGATATGTAAGGCAATGTAACATGATCACGAGACGATACAGGTAATAATATCAAGAATAGAATAATTAGTCATATAATCAGAAGAGAAAAGCTGATATGTAAATATGATCACAGGATAGTGTTGACGATCATGCGATATGGTAACCATGATCTATAATTAAGAGGCAGAATTAAGATCAAGACGAAAGTCAACGAGAAGAGAACCGTGTACACTTGCCTGATGTCGTTGGAGTCTGAATTCCCGTAACTGCAACCGGCTCTGGGTAAAATTCGCGGCCTAAATATTACGTGAATTAATTAGAGACTTGACATATTCTTATTTAGTGATAAGTTAAGTGATAATGTATTTTTTACTATTTATTATAATTTTGGTTGTTAATTTCCAAATAATTCAATTTCTGAATTTATAGCAACTATTTAAAAATATATTTTCATGATAAAAATAATAAATTGATGTATAATATTTACATATTACTGAATTATGAATTTCATATTTTTTTGTGCTATTTAGAAATTTATTGGTCATTTTAAAATAAAATATCATTGAATAATAATTACAAAAATATTTAATTTCATGTTATTCTAAGTGATATTACATCAAAATAATTTTATAGAGTTTCAAATTTAGTTTGTGATTTTCTGTGAATTTTCTGGAATTTTCTATGAATTTTCTAGAATTTTCTGAATTAAAATAAACCTAAAAATCAATAAAAATAAATAAAAAGCTTAACGGGTCTGTTGCTACAGTAACGGGTCTGGATCTGGTTTGCTACAGTAAATGCTACAATTATTTTTCTACTTATTTTTATTTTATTTATTCCTTTTCTTTTTCTTTTTCTTTTTCCTTTCTTTCTTTTTCTCTTTTTTTTTTTATATATTGGGTCAGGTCTGTAAAACAGACCCGAACCCGGGTCTGTTGGCCAGACCCGCTGGCCTGGCCTGACCAGACCTGGCCTGGGCCAGGTCTGGCTGGGCTGGGCTGGCCAGACCAGGCCAGGTCTCGGCCTGGTCTGGCTCGGCCAGGCCAGAGCCTGGCTTGCTCTCGGCCTGGTCCTGGCCGAGAGCACAACAGGGTATTTTTCATTTTTTTTCTTTTTTTTGATTAAAATAATTTTCTAAAATCAATTAAAAATTATGACAATTAGGAGACAAGTCTTAGGTGTCCCTATATATTTTTATTATAATTTTAAAATAAGATTATCATGGTGAAATAGTGATTAAACTAGCGCATGTTACATGTTCGATGAAATGCCAACAATAACAAAAATCGACGACAACGCAAATTAACTTACCCGGAACGCTTCTCTTCAGTCTGAATCTTCTTCCAGCACCTTAGAGTCTTGGGAGAGAAGGTACGCATGCTCACGCAAGGTGTGTGATCCGCAATGGGCTTATGCGCGGCCGTCGACGGCGGATCTCGCGAACGACGACGGAGGCTCGCCGGAGATGGACGTGCGTACGGGGAAGCCGATGGAGATGTTGTGTGCGTTGCCGAGGGCTTGGATTCATGCTTCGACGCCGGCCCGACGTCGATGGAGAGGAGGTCGCCATGAAGAGGTGTGTGGCCTGAGATGGAGAGGGACGAGCGAGGGCTGTTGCTGTGGAAGAGAGCAAGGGAAGCTCCGGGTTGCTGCACCAGGCCTGAGGGGGTCTCGGCTGCGGCTAAAGGTGTTGGCGGATCGTCGGAGCCTTGGCACAAGGGTGGTGCTCACGGTGGGCAGCTGCATATGTGGCTCACCGCATGGATGGCTCCAAGGGGTGGAGTTGCAGGTGCCGCGATGGTTGTGCAAGCTTGGAGAGCGGGGATGGGTTCGGTGGGTGATGGTGCTTGGCTTCGATGCGCGAGCAGAACGAAAAGAGGGTGGCGTACACGGTGACGGGTCGGCGGCGGGGGTAGCGTGGACTGGGCTTGGTTGGCATGTGCTGCTGCTGTGGGTTCGCATGGCACGGATATATATAGAGCTAGGAAGGAGAGGAGTGTGCGGTTGAGAGTGGAAGAAAGGAGAGAATAGGAGGGGACGTGGGAGGAAATGGTTGCAGTATGGGGGACGACGTGAGAGAGAGGAGAGGAGCTGAGAACGCGGGAGAAAAAGGAGGTGCAGGTGGAGGACGTGTGTTGGTGGGGAAGAAGGTAGAAGATTAGTTATGGTTAAATATATAAAAAGCTCCCCACACACACACACAAACGAAGTGGCATGGTGGTTTGGGAATTAGGATATGGTGGCGGTGGTCGTCATAGGTTCGAATCTGAGAAGAAACAATCAAAGAACTTTGTTCAGTTTTCTTTTATTTGGGGAAATAAAGGGTAAACAAAAGAAGGTTCATATATAATGGCTATCCTTGTTCTCACCAACACCTAAGTGGCCATGTGGTTAGAGCATTAATCCTTTATAGCATTGGGCTTGGTTTGAAATCTGCTACACGTGCGGGTTTTCTTAATTTAAAGTTTATTTTAATTTCATTTTATTAATTTCATTTTTTTCCTTTTTGAATAAACATTTAAGCATTATTTTATTGGATTAAACTCTATTAATTCAGAAAATCCTCAAAAATTCTCAAAAATAGAAGATGTCATCCTGAACATTATTGTGAAGTTAGATTTCCAAAATTCATCCCCGATTGTTAATTAAAAATCCCAGAGTCACCCTATGTCACCGATCGATCCCAAATTGAGATTCTTCTCCAATAATTCTCAAAAAAATTTCAAAAAATTCAAAAAATTCAAAATAATAGAAAATGATATTTTGAGCTAAAATGACCTCAATCCGACTATCAGGATGATTAAATCATCACCAGATACCAGTATTGACATACGTATATCGGGAACCGAGGGTTACAACCGAGGAGGTCCGGATTGCGTATCTAGATACTCACAGTGGTCATTTCTGGTGACTTCAAAGTTTAACAGTACACTCACGAAGACCAAAATCCAGACAAAGATCAAGCTCAAGGCATCCCAGAAGATTGCCAATCTAATCTTGAGAGGTTATTGTCAGCAGAAAAATTCAAAGTATTTCAAAAACCTGTCCCAGTCAATCGCGGAGTTTTAAAAACTTTAGAGGGGGTTCTATAGCCTGTCTAAAAATCATTGAGGATGAGTCATCAGAGAATAGAGTCTATATTCCAGATGCGAAGCTAGTCAGAGCCACCCGTGCAATGTCAAAACACGGGGCTCGAAGCCCGCGTCTCAACATCACTGCAATGCAAAGACGCAGGGTTCGAAGCTCGTATCCTAGCCATCATTGCAATACTAAGACGCAGAGCTCGAAGCCCGCGTCTCAGTATTATTGCAATATCAAGACGCAAAGTTTGAAGCATGCGTCTCAACATCACTGTAGTGCTAAGACGCAAGGTTCGAAGCCCGCGTCTCAGCTTCACTGCAATGGCAAAACACAGGGTTTGAAGCCTGCGTCTTGATATCACTGCAATCTCAAAACGCAAAGCTTGAAGCCCAAGTCCAGCAGAGTTCGAAGCCCGCGTCTAGTAAGATTCGAAGCCAGCATCCAACAACACTATTACGCCAAAACGCGAGGCTCAAAACCCGCGTTTCAACTGCAGAAGAGCCCTGCATTGTAATTGTAACTGCCCTCATTATCGGGTCAGTTATCACCCACGTAATGAGAGGAGTTAACCCCATTATGGAGGATTTTTAGGGGACAGTTTTTACCCCTAAAACCCTATAAATAGCTTAGTTTGCTATTGAAGAGGGGTCAGATTCTTAATCAAATTGGGGATTCCTGATCGAATTTTGGGGCTTCTTAGTCGAATTTTGGTCGGATTGAATTGAGGTGGAGAAACACTGATAAAGAGTCCAACTCTCTAATAACTTGCTGAGTACAATTTTTTTTCTTCAAGTCTCTTTGAGACTTCATTGAATAGGAGCTGTACTACTTCGTCCATAGTCCGAAAAGAAGATTCCCTAAAGACACTGACATTCACCCGGTCAACGAAAAACAGGATTTACTTTCCACCGCCACGTAAAGAACCCAGCATTAAACAAAGAGTAGATTTGAGCTTGAATATCTTCTCTCTCTTGTAATCGAAATATTTAAGATTGTTGTAATCTTTCATTGATTCAAGAAAATTTTACGATTCACATTCTCCAAATTTTTCCCGAGCAAACATATTTAATCAAGGTCTTAGTCGATGTTTAGCTTCAACAAAAGATTAGTAGTCAAGTTTTAAAGTTAGCACGCATTGATTCAAGAGCTCGCGTTTCAAGATCGCATCAAGTACTCAAAGAGGAGTCTAACTCAAGAATCAAGGTTGGACCAAGTCAAGATGGAGAAGAAAATTTTCAAGACTTGAGTCAAGTGTTTGTAAGTTTTAAGATTTTATTTTTAGATAAAATATAAAAGATAGATTAATCGTGGATTGCTCAAGCTCATATACATACACACAAAAATATTTCATGTTAAATAGTTTTAGTTTTTAGAAAATACCGTTTTGGTTTTGAACTTTAAAGAATACATCTTTGGTTCATGAATAGATTTCATCAAAATAAAGTTTTCATGGTTTATATGTGTATTGGATTCCATCCACACACATTGTTGCTTCATAATGTTTAGAAAAATTTATTTGATGTTTCTAGTTCATGGTTTTAAGTTTTGTATCTATCAAAACTTATTTTGAGAGAATTGTCAAAAAATAAGAATATTTCATCTTATATGTGTATTGAATCATTTTCATACACACTATACTTCAAATGAGTTTTAATATCTTGTTTTGTATTTAAACAAGTTTTCGAAAAATACGGTTTCATTTAGAAAATTTAATTTTGAAAAATACGGTTCTAGTTTTAAGCCTTAACTTCTATATCGCAAAAATAGTTCAACATATTTGTAATACGTGTTGATTTTTTATCACACATATTTGAATTTCTAAGTATTGATATGAACTTATTTTTGTGGATTTTATGGGATTTATTAAAATTTTATTGGTTAAACAAGTCAAACTTTTAATACCTTAAAACCCTGATTTTGGGCTTCTGGCGGTCGACCGAACGAGGGCTCGGTCGGCCGAGCGGTCGACTGATGTGTACATAACGTGCACAAGCCTATAGTCTTAGGGTCGGTCGACCGTGCGGTCGACCGATCCAGAGAGGCTGCTCTATGGATCTGGCCCCGATCGACCGACTAGAGAGACCTGCTATCTGGTTTTGGCTATGGTCGACCGAGCAGTCGACCGATGGGCATTTGGCCTGGTCGGTCGACCGGTAACCCCAACGGTCTGAAATATGACCGTTGACCGGTCGACCTGCAAATCATCTGGCCTGTAACGGCTAATTTTCTGATGACCTTATAAAAGGGTGTTTTGGCCAGTTTTGGGTTAGATTTTTTAGGCTGTTTTCAAGAGCACTTTTCAGAGTTTCTTAGCAAGTTTTAGAGCTTCATTT